>VWZE01007076.1:293782-336229 GCA_013396675.1 Eubucco bourcierii | reverse complement strand
CCCTCAGCACAGGAAGGACATGGAAGTGTTGGAGCGGGTCCAGAGGAGGGCCACAAAGATGATCAGAGGGCTGGAGCAGCTCTCCTATGAGGACAGGCTGAGGGAGTTGGGGCTCTTCAGCCTGGAGAAGAGAAGGCTTCGAGGGGACCTGATAGTAGCCTTCCAGTATCTGAAGGGGGCCTACAGGAAGGCTGGGGAAGGATTATTTACAAGGTCCTGCAATGACAGGACAAGGGGCAATGGGCTTAAACTGGCAGAGGGGAGATTTAGACTAGATGTTAGGAGGAAGTTCTTTACAGTAAGGGTGGTGAGGCACTGGAACAGGTTGCCCAGGGAGGTTGTGGATGCTCCCTCCCTGGATGTGTTCAAGGCCAGATTGGATGAGGCCTTGAGTAACCTGTACTAGTGGGAGGTGTCCCTGCCTATGGCAGGGGGTTGGAACTAGATGATCCTTGAGGTCCCTTCCAACCTTACCATTCTATGATTCTATGATTCTAATTCTTTCAAAAACATATTTCTCATCTGTCTTGAAGGTGAGGAAGCTACTGTTTAGTCCTCCATAAAGCTTCCACCAGTCAAAGGGTAATGAGTGGTGAATCTAGGCCTATCTGTTCAGGAGATTTTATTTTCCTTTTCATTCAGCCTAGGAAGCACATTCTGTGTGGTACTCAAATCTAGAGGAAGCTGGAGCTTACCTCTGAGTTTATTAGAAAAAGGCTTGATGCAGACTAGCTGTTTCTGGAGAGGCAGAAAGAAAACAACCAGGAAGAGGGAGAAACTTTGTCTCTGGAGGGTGATAGAAAGCTGTGGACAATTGTTGACTGCTCCTTCAGATGGGCTTCCTTCTGCCAGGTGTGCTTGTGACACTAATCTCAATAACAGAAGTACTTTCTGTCCTTTCAATATATATAATTGGAGATGGTGGGTGAACCTTGTATCTACCACCCCTTTTATTTTCTGAGTGCCTCTTTTCCTTTTCATGTCTCTTCTGCATTGTGTCAGTGCCTCCTGGCAAATTCTGTGTCTGTCTCTCAGAGCCAAGTGTTCGTCTGGCCTTGTTCTGTCAGGAGGAGAGGCCAGGGCAATCCATCTGAGACTTGAACCTGTAGTTCAAGGTGTTTTAGGGATTTCATTTCACTTAACCCATCCCCTGCAGGCGTCACATCTGTCTGCTGTGTAAATCAGGCTGGAAGAATAAGTGGAGCCAATTGCTTGGTACTCCAGAAGAGGGTTATGAGGCAAACCTGTGTCTTTAAAGACAGTGTCTTCTAGTAAATGTTATCTGGAGGGAAATACACCATCCTCTACATAAGTTCTAATGTTACTGCTTTGGTGTTGGCTTATAAAACAACATTATCACCTCCACGATGATAATGATTAACAAGCTAATTTAAAAGGGTGGGGTCACAAAGCTATTTGGCAAATTGAGCTTGTCTCATGGTTGGAGTGATACAGAACCTGAGCTTTACAACATTTTTCAACACTTTACCTGGAATACTAAAGCCCGATGGTGGGGTTCTTGAGCAGAGCAGTAGCAACTGATACTTCTCTGTGAGAATAATAGTCTGGGCTTCCTCCTGTGCATCTAGGACATGAGGAAATTCCAGGTCCAGGTCTGAGGGTTCAGGAGAGTTGGAGACATTACTGTCTCCCTTCTCGGTATTTACTCTCTGACCACGTAGTCATAGTGAAGTGACAGTGTTCCTAGACATGCTGTTACATGATGCCTGTGATTGATGGTTGTCCCTTGTATCAGAACTGGCAGAATATATACAGATGTGGATGTAATTCTCTTCCCTGTCTTGGATTCTGGATAGCGTCTGCTAAAATATCCTTCATCTGTTGATTCTCCATTATCTTGGACCATAATATAAAAAGTGGTTTGTTGGGGTTCTTTTAACTGCTTTTGGTTTTGCTTTCATTATCATACGTTCAAAATTACTCAGACTACCAAACTTAATCTAACAGTTACTTTAGTACAGAAACCCTTGATGTGGCTTAATATACTGTGACACTTTTCAGAGTTTGGACTTCTTAACCGTGGGAGTTCCTCACATCAAGCTGAACACTGTAACTGAAAGCTCAGCAAAGCTACACTCCCTTTATCACCTGGTGGTGGTGAAGGGTATTTATGATCTCCATGCTAGGTAAACATATATTGCACTTCTTGAAGTTGGTAAAAAGGTGCAGACAGCATAGGAGATTTGGTGACCCTCACTCAAATTCACAACACAGGCCCCCTTTCCTGCAGGAGTCTTAATCCCTACTTTTTAGTTCATAGCTGGCACTGCTGACAAGAGCCCTGCCCTCAGAGCAAACACTCACTGCCCTCAGAAATGTTGGAAGACTGTACTTTTTTCTTCTCACCTGTCCAGAAAGTTCAGCATGTCTGATAGATTTCGCTGTTTATGGCCATGATACAAAGGTTGGGTATTTCCGTGGACCTGGTCTAACAGGTGGGAGGAAGACTGGAGGCATTAATTAAAGCAGTAGTGGATTACAGCAGACTCATTTTTCCTTCTGTTTCCACACATTCCCTCTCCTGTTCCCCCTAAAGTCCTTAAAATTTTAGCTCCTCAGGAGCGACATTATCTGAATTTCGTGGCAAGTTCCATGTTTCCTTCATCTGAGCAATCTTTGATTGCTTTTTAGTGACACTCAGAGGTTTCTATTATGTCTTTCCTAATTGGAATAACTGTCAGGGACTGGAACAAACTCTTAACTTATTTTGTATTGAGGGTTTTTTTTTGTTTGTTTTGTGGGGTTTTGGTGTTTTATTTTTTGGTTTTGTTTTGTTTTTTAATTTTCTGTTTTCCAAACATTATCAGAGCTACGAGTTTAAATTTCCATCTCTGTGAGCTAGAATTCTCAACAGAGATGAGCTCTGTCACTATCAACTCGGCAACTTTTCTAGTTTGCTTTTCAATATGAAATCATTGCCCTCCTGTGGAACCCTCCTTCGTGCTGGGAAGTTTGCGCTCAGACCATAAGTGACTGATGATGACTGAAAAGGGAAGACAAAGTGACTTGATTTCTCTCTGTCATTTGTAATGGTATGGGGGTTTTGATCCTCTGTACTGCATTGCAGTGGGAGAAGGAGGAGGTGGTTTACAGGAGGGCTAGGTCTGAGGAGTGAGTGCCTTCAGACATGGACTTCTGCCTACCAGCATTGGAGAGCACAGATGCAATCAGGACAGAGCAATAGCTCAGCATGTGTTGGAGGTGAGTGTACTACTTCTGCTTTGGTGCAGGGCAGCATTGTGGTCTCAGAAATGTGTTGTGAAGGCAGGATACGGGAGGTTAACAGAGAGATGCTTCTGGACAAGGTGCGCTGCTCCTGGAAGTTGTCTCTGAGCAACAGCCCTGTTCAACGAGCCACTGAGGAGGATTTCTCTGCCTGTGAAAGATGCTGTGCCTTTCCAGTTATTCTCTGGAGACAGCTGGCTGCCTGCTTGCGTCTGAAAACAGCACTTTGATAGAGTGAGGGAACTATGAGTAAATTCTAATCTTTGGATATAAGGATCAGGAAACCTCTGGGGGCCAGCAGCCCTCCAACAAGTAGTTATACTTTGACTGATCACGCATTGCCCTCATGATCGTACTAATGTGATGTATCCAAAGGGGTTTCAACTTGTACCGTAGCCCCTGCTGCCTTTCATCTTCTCTGTCTTCCTGCTGAATCAGGAAAAACCTAACCTAGTGCATGTGTGTTGTGCCTTTCTGCCGCACAGGGCTCTCACAGCCATTGCCAACGCTGGCTTCTCTGCTAGTGTTTGGTAGTCCCCATACTCAGAGAGAGAATAATTGTTTCTTTGGCTTTATACTGCTACCCAACTGAACAGTAGCACAAAGATATACAGAGAAAAAAGTTTAATTTCCCTTTATTCATAACTTGACTTGTATGGCAAGCCTCTCCTTGAAGTCATCTAAAGTAATTGTCCCAACACCTCACTGACCTGTGTTCAGATACTTTGTACCCATTTAGTTTCTCTTACCCCACTGTAGGCAAGTCTCTGTCTTCTCCTGCTTACCAGTACCACCTTAGCTTTCCTGAGCCAGGTGCTGGAGGCTTGGGCAGCAGAGTGGGTTGCTGGCTCTTTTAGCTTCTTCCCTCCTCAGCAGCCCCAGCCCCTGCAGGTGTGCTCTGGCCAGAGGGATGCTCTTGGCAGTGTGAGCAGGGAGCCTTCCCTGAAGCACAGCTGGTGAGAGGTCTGTGGCAGTTAGTGAAAAAACAATGTTTTCTTTGTTGGTTTAAACTGCGAGTGATTAGAGGCCAGGGCCAGTCTCCTGTGTGCGTATGTGTGGGTGGGTGTTTCTATACCATTCCTAACACAGGGCACAGTTAGGTGCTGCAGGCTGCAAAGCTGTGTCTCTGTCCTGTGCTTAGAGAAGTGGTTTTTTTCCAGATCCACAAAGGCAGGGAGTGATTCTGATCTGAACTCTTGGGTCTGTTTAAAGACACAACTTGCTTCGAGCCTCTGAACACAAATATTTTTCTCCTTTTGTGGCTAAGCAGCTTACCTCAACGTGTTCCAGGTGCAACAGTTCTAAGTTAACTGTAAGAGCATGGTCTCATGCCCAGAGTCCATTTGGGATGGGTTCCTTCACCAAATTAGGAAGGGAATTTGGTGCATTGCACCCTCTGTCAATTGATGATCAGAATGCCATTAGCACACTCCTTCTGCCCTTCGTTTTGGAGAAAAAAACAACTACTGTTACTACAGAGAATTTGGATTAGAGAACAGACCTTACTCTTCATGTGTGCTATTGGTAGAAGAGAATCTGAACTCAGCAAAACTTAAGTTTATTTTAGGCTTGATGGTGTTTTTTTGGTTAAGAGGTAGGAATATATTTGTATGCCTTTGCAGGTGCTTGTTGAGGCTGTGTTCCGTTACAGGAGTCAATGGAGAAATTCTTGGTTTCTCTTCCGTTGACATACTCC
Source organism: Eubucco bourcierii (assembly GCA_013396675.1). NCBI lineage: Eukaryota > Metazoa > Chordata > Aves > Piciformes > Ramphastidae > Eubucco > Eubucco bourcierii. The sequence continues at coordinate 331,287 of VWZE01007076.1, read as the reverse complement.
TAACTTAGTTTTGTGCTGAATTTCCACATTTCTTGTGAGATATGAGGGTCTGCTCTGAAGCTCATAGTCTGTGATTTCACAGTTTCTCTATTTTGTAAACTTAAATTCCTTAGGAAAGGTTCACTCCAAAGTTTAGGGGTGACTCCAGCAGTGAGAACAGATGTAGGCTGGGCTAGATTGCACGAGGTCTGTCACTCAAAAGCTTTAGTAACAGATACAACTGTAAAGAATGACATAAATGTTACTGTCTCTGACAAGATGGTCTCTTGAAGTCTCTTTTCCCTGGTATCTGGGTAGTATGTTACATTTGTTTAACACACTTCTGTTCTTTAATCAGTTTCCTTGATTTACAAGATTTTCCTTGAAATACAAGATCAGATTCCAGCATCAGCTGGGAGAACTCTGCCGTTGTGATCCTGGGATATCTAAACTGACCAACCCTGGGCCTCCAGCTGTTATGAGGGAGTGCTTAGTCACAACAGAAGTTCTGACACCTTTGTTTGCATGTCCTATACTCCTTTTACCAAGCAAAAAAACACTCATTGAGGAAGTGTTACCATGAAACTTCTCTTGAAAACAGCAAGTAGAATTTTCCTTTTTGCTTGCCAGGATAAATGAAGATGAGGATTTTACTCTTATTAGCTGCAAACGTGACTGAAAAAAGACTGCAAGGAAGAGTCATATCCTGTGCACTGCCCAGAGGTCTCTGATGAAAGAAAATAACACAAAATTTACAGATGCTAAAAACAGTGATAAAATCAGTTTGATGTTGCATTTAGTCTTCCTCCTATAATACAATAAAATGGTCTGTAATTCACATTGCAAAATTGGTATGAGCGGCTCTTTGAAGATATCATCTTCTTTGTATGTCTGCATGGCCAGAGTTACAAGCCAACCCACTAAAGTGCTACAACAAGACATACAAATAAACAGAGACAAGTAACACCAGCTCCTCGGGGCAGCTGCCTGCTCTCAATCTATCTTGCTTAGATTGCAAGCTCTTCAGCATAGGAAACCTTTGTTCATTGTAGTGATTTAAATTCACTCCTGGTGCTTAGGAAGGTAATAGATTATGTTAATCGTATTTATTACATTACATGAAATGTGATTTTAATTCAGAGGTTTAACTTTAAAGTTGTCACAGACAGTGACAATAGAGATTGGGACCTTGTCTGCAGCTCTGTCTTCAACCTGACATTTTAATCTGAGCTTTTGTGGCCTGTCAGAGGTGGTTGCTGTATTATGAAAATGCTTTGGAAATTACATATGTACTGTGGCTTATTGATTTTTTTTGTATGCTTATTTAATCTGTTAATGCTAAATGGCTTTTTGGAGAGTGACTGTAGCCATGTCACTGGCTGAGTGGCTTCACTCTTTCTTTCCTCCTCCTCATCGAATACTATCAGCTTTTGTGTCTTTTTCCTACTCCCTGCTTGCTTGGCTTTCAGACCTTCTGTAGCTCTGGAATCTGCAAACAAAAAAATTCTTCCATTAAAATGAAAACAAAACTCAGCCTAGGGGAGCTAAACTAATTTCTGGCCATCTGCTAGAAAGTTAGTAATATCACTACCTTGAACTATGGCTTCATTTTCATATTTCATGCAGCAGCTTCTCTGCATTGTTTATATTCTGGCTGAAGGGGATCTTCCTATACCAGGATGCAATAGGAACGTCATTTTTCCTCTAACATGAGCAGATGTCCTATCTGCAGTGCTAGCAATAACATTGCTGCTTCCTGTTGTTGCACATGTCGTTAGCAGGCTGGAGCTGAAAGCACAGAGGGGAGGTCATTTCAATCTCTACCATTCAGTGGCATCAACATCAATGCTACCTGCACACCTCCTTTTCCATGTGTACTCTTTAATAATGGTAATCTCTGCTAGTGGGCAGGAAGCAGCCCAGGAACACAGATTTATTTTGCTTCCACTTTACATAGGGAAGGAGTGCTTCCAAAATCTCTGTTGTTCTTTTCTGCCTTGACCTTTGCTTTCTCTAGATTCATTTACATTAAGCCCAAATTGCCAGTGAGGTGTTACTATATTTAGGGAAAGGGTACCTGAACTGAATCTGGCATGCATTTAAGTGTAAATCTCCCCATTCCTATGCTTCAGGGCACAACCTTGCCTTCAATCAGCAATTATTGCATTCCTTTTACTTTTTCTAGGAAGTCACTATCAAATCCTGTGACACATTTCTATCACTAATCTGGCAGGCTGCCATTCAGACCGCAGGAAACCCTGCAGAGAAGAATATGCACTTAGGACCTTACTCCATCTTCATTATTCCCTACACCAGCAGAATTCCTTAAAGTCTCTGGAAGTTTGATCTGAATGGAAAGTATTTTACCTGAATAGCACCCCTTATTGAGGCATTGTCACTGAGTCACAAATTTAGATGAGTGTTGTGGCTAGTAGTTCAATCTATGCTGCACTGCTGTTTTTTCACACCAACACAAGGAGTGCTAATCACTTCTAATGGTCTAGCAGGATTGTCTGGCAGTGAGGGACTTCTTGATTTTTGAAAGCTGGACACCAAAGGGAAGGGAAAAAAGTTCCTATTCAAGACTTTATCTGAGAATTTTTTCATTTTGGCAGTGAGGGGTGTACATTATTTTAATGGTTTTCAGTGAGAAACACAGCCTTACTGAAGAATGAAAGCCAGAACAAAATGTGTAAAAGCCTTGTACTTTGGAGGAAAAGGAACAAAGACAAAAATGTGATTTGTGCATAAAAATAAGAAATTAAAGTCGTACATGTAAGGCAGTATCCATAGCTGCCAGATAGATGATAATGTGGAAGCCTTAAACTCTTTTCCTGTCTACTTCTTTGTGCCTTACTGTATGGATGCATTGCTGTACTTCTGATGGCTATGAATCTTGTATGTTATTGCTACATGGAGACTTACAGAATCAGTAAATTTGTTTTTACATTTGGATCATTGCTGATTTGTTGGCTGTTGTCACTTGTGATTTCATGAAACTATAATCATTGGGTAGTAACTTCTCTGTTGTTTTAACCAGCAGCAGCTAGCCACATTTCTGTAGTAACAAATATTGTCTCAGTCCTTCAGGGAAATCTGGTTTTTTGGTTTGTTTTTTTTTGTGTGTTCATTCACTGTTGTCTTCTCTTCATTTCAGGTTATTGAAGGAAAGATGGCTCCTTTCTTAGGGAAGGTGATCAAGTTTGCCACCTCTCATGTATATAGCTGCAGCCTTTGTAGTCAAAAGGGTTTCATCTGTGAGATTTGCAACAATGGAGAAATCCTTTACCCCTTTGAGGATATTTCTACAAACAGGTACTGTAACATCAGTCATACATTTGACTTGTCTATCATATCCTTGTGGATTCTCAGCTTCATGAACTTGTACTTAAATAACTAGGGACTAGATCCCACTAGTTCACCTTTCTGGGCAGCTTCACTAGATCACTGGTCCAGGGAGGCCACCGCAAGCAGACTTTTACTTCCCAAAGTCCAGTAAGTCTCAGAACCGCTAAAAAGGGAAGAATCCCCAGCAGCATCACAGTGTGATTTACCCAAAGCTCTTCTAAGTTTAAGAGTGTTCTGAAAAGCCAAATTAATTCTCTGGTGTGATCACAGACATCTTTCTGGTATCTGATGTGACTGGACCCATGATGTACTGTCTGTTATAAAACAATAACCACCTATTCTTTAGAGGTTTTCCCTTGAAATGTGACTAATTCTCTGCTTTCTGCATGCATATTCTTCTGTGTCCAGGTATGAAAGATTTATTTTTTTTTTCTAAATGATATTCCTATTCTCAGGTGGCTATAAAATAAATATAAGTGTATGCCAGTCCTAAGCTAAACAAAAGAAATTTATTTCATGTTATATGGAGTAGTGGATGCCAAATCAGGGACAGGAGTTGCATGGAAAACCTAGGAGCAAAGCCACAGTGAGCCAGATCAGACTTGGCAATGCAGCAGTATTACCACTGGGGTTTTTAAAAATATTTTTAATAAAGGAAGATGGGTTTTGCTTATTTTTAACTCATTAGAAAGACAATATATCTGACAGCACAGCATTTCTCCACAGGACTTCTCTGACTTTTTCAAATACAGTCATTTTAATTTGTCCTTCAAAGTATTCCATTGAACAAAAATTGGAGAACCTCCTTTGGAAACAATCAAGGTCAGCCTGTTAAAAGGCCTTCATTAAGAATCTTATTCCACTGTATGCGCAGAGGTGTTAAATTATGAGTAACCAAGGGCTACTCTTTGGGGATTTTCAGCCTGACCTGAGTTTTGAAGACTGCTTTCACATTCTGTTTCCAGACTTGTATTTTAAAAAATGCATTTGCAAAGCAGTGGGCATAAGCTAAACAAGGTGTGCAGCTCAGCTCTGTAAACAGTCTTCAGAAAAAGAGCACATCCAGGGTGCACGGCGAGATAGGCTGAGGTAAAAGGAGGACTAAAATGACATAAACCATAAGCTCTCTATTGCGACGTACAATTGAAGATATTCCCAAAAGATTGATGAGAACATGTGAGGGGAGGACAGGTTTGCTTGACACGTCTGTGGATTTGATTTGTCTGGGGGATTTTTGGGTCACAAAGCCATTGTTGCGGGTATATTGTTCCCCCACCCTTCAGCTGAGTTCAGACTTACCTTGATATTACAGAGTTTAAAACCTTCTGGAATCAGTTAGTATTTGTCAGCAGTTCAGGAAAAACCAGGAGAAACTGCTCTAGCAACTATTTCTATGTGAATTAGAAGCCAGAAATTACTTTTGTTTGTGTTGCACAAAGGTTAAGTCATGGTTGATGTCATGCCAAAGACAGTGGTCTTTGTTAATGATTTTAATTAAAACACAATCAGCATGAAAGGTTCTCCGATTCCTTATTTTGTCAGCAGTCATTCTGCTTACTCCTTTTATACTCCCTATCACTAAATGTTGCTTTTATTCCCAGTGTTTTCCATTTCCCTTCCCAGTTAATTTTCTCATCTCATTACTACTTCTTTGTGCTCATGTACCTTTGGGAAACTAACTGGATTATTTCAGTTCTGTATTTTTACTCTTTCCTACCTTCAGGATGGAGGCAATCCATGGCAACAGAGGAGCTTAGCTTGTGTCTTTTGCTGTGCAGCTCCAGGAGCTGCAAAGCAGTGAGGGAGAAAGCCAGTCAGAGGGGCTTTGTGTTTGTTTCCATTTCTTACAGATGAGATTCCTGAGATGGGTGATCTGAGCACTACAGTGAGGAGAATGGTTAGAAATAGGTAGATGCACAGTGTAACCTGTGGCATATGGAATGGCAAAACACAAAAGGTTCATGTGAAGACTTGCAATTATACCTGAAACTTCTGATGACGTGTTCAGCTTACTTCTTGGTTAAGTGTCTTTCAGAGCTCTGAGTAAACAGTTAGCTCAGGTTTGTGATTTCATTGTACTATTCTGCATCCATGGTGTTCAGTGAGAATTGGTTACATTTCCCTTCATCCCGTTTTTCTGGAATTTCTGCCTACAGCACAGTATTCATATTTCATACTCAATACTAGATTGCCAAGTACCGTGGCTGTAGCTGCTGAGTTATGGAGGGGAAAGCAGCTGAGCTCTGGGGACCATGTTTTTTACTTCCTTTTGAATGTTGCTTATTCACTTTCAAGTGTGTTACTAATTCTAGCAGCAAACCAAGCTGTTAGGTTAGAAATATTCAACATTGGGTGCATGACAGCTATTGCAAACTTGACCTCTCTGATGAATGTTTGAAAGTGAAGTCTAGGGGTGGATGTGGGTTGTCTCTGTGTGTCTGTTCTGTGCTGGCATTTGTTTTTCTGGCTACCTCCCTGACCTTTCTTGCTCTTTGAAGAGAAGAGTGACAGCTGGCAGAGGGACCATTACAATTCCAACGTGGTTCTGCACTGGCTGCTACCTTCCAACTTCATGGTCTCTTAGGTCAGCTTTGAGGTGGAAAGATTGTTTCTCTCCAAAATATTCTCAACAGTTTCTGGAGCGGTCTTCAGCAGAAATTCATAAAGGATGAATCTTCTTTAGATAGCAAGAGCTGAGAGCAAAGGAGGGCCCCTCTTGAGGGCTGGAGTTTCTCTTTGGTCAGGTTATTTGCCTGAGAGTCATTTCTGTCGGTACTTGAGCAAACAGAGTGAATACCTGGGTTATGCACTCTTTGGGGTTTGAATACACATATTGCATACCCTTCTCTCACTAATCAGCATGACACATTCCTTTGTTGGCAAACAGTTCCAAAACAAACACAATCAATTCACTTAATTAGCGGGTCTGTGGGCTGTGTTTGGCAGACTCTTTACATCCTGCTCAACAATACAGTGCAACAGTTTGCTGTCTTGAATATAAGGGTGGGCCTCACAGAGTCATAGGCTTTCTACTGATGTTTCCTTTCTGAGATGACCATTCTGTATAGAGCTTAATGAAAGCTGTGGTTCAGTGGTTAGACACTTTCTTAAAAGCTGTCCCATCCTTTTGGATGCGTCTTCCAGTCAGTTCCTCTACTGTCTTACCCATATTTGTATAGTAGTTTATCAGAGTTATTCCTACACTTCACACTTTTGGCATCTTTTTGAAGGCCTTTAAATTATGAGAACGGCATTTAAAGCTTCCTGACTTAATTGCAGATTTCGTAGACCAAATTGCAGGTAATGTAAACTCTCAGCTCTGCTTTTACTGGAGCTCTGACAGCTTGACCTGAGCATCTACCTCCTGTTTAATTCCTTGGACCAACTTTGCCCTGGGAGCTTTAATTCACTAGAGAAAAAAAAAAAAATTAGTGACAGAATAGGATAATTTTATATTTTTGCAAGTGTTGTGAAATGAATTTAAATATCCCTGGTTACAGATTTGCTTCTCAGAGATATCCTTACCCATTTGTTAGCAGCCAAGCTCTGCCCCTCAAGTTGTTCTGATACTGCTTGTTCGTTGTTAACACAGTGAATAGCTTTTTATTTCTTTCTCAAAAAAACCCAACCAAAAACAAAAACAACAAAAAAACCCAAACACCCACCCAAAAACCAAACAAAGCAAAACAAAACAAAACAAACCCAAAAAACCCCAAACAACCCAGAAGTGAAAAGAAAATACCTGTGTAGTGGTACTGTTGTTTATAATTGGCTGTACTTGCTTTGTAACCTAGAACAATTTTTAACAACTTTTAAATCTTGAGAAATACTAAGAAAAAAATCACTGAACAAGGTTAGAATATTTAATTTAAAAGGGTTTCTGTCCAGTCAGATTACTAAGTAATTATGTAAGTTATTGTAAAGATTATTATAAGATGCCCAGTTAATAGTTTTGGTCTTACCTGTATGTCAGCATCCTAGTGACTGCTTTCACAGGCAGTTTGTGGTGTTTTGTTGCTTGCTTGATTAAAAACTATTTAGTCAATTCCTTGCCTTTTATGTTGTGACTACAAATGTACCTGAACCATGGAGTGTTGCTCTTTTGTATTCGTGCTCCTTTATCAAAGCTAAACTCTTTTCACTTTGTGAAGTTAATTTGTTCTGCAGATCAGTTAAGACATGTAGACCTTTCAAGATACAAACCAAAAGGCCCAAGATTAAAATAGATGTGCCACGGAACTGGCCTGACTGTATCAACCAGCTTAGATGCTTCCATAATCTTTGGCCACCATCCTGATAAGACTCATGAATGTGCTTTACACAAGTGTATGAGACACGAAGTCTTTACGCGCCTGCCAGAGTCTTTGCAAGATTGCAGCTTACTGTGTTATGGATGCTACATCACTGGACAGAACCAGTTTTGAGCTCTTGGGAGAGTGTTAAAGATGAGTATTAAATGGAGAGACTGAAATGTAACATAGAGCATAGGCACTGCTCTAAGTACATCATTGTCCCTCTTGCTTTGATTAGTTTGGTTTGTGCTAGACAGCTTTACCCAAACCCAGTTCACCTGGGGTGTGCTAGTTCTTAGCACCTAATTTTGGAAAGAGCTTAGCTTATCAGATGTTGATTGTTCAAAGCACTCTGAAGTGATCTGCTCAGCAGTTCTTTAAAGGAACTTAGGCACCTAAATAGATTCTAAATTCTCTTGATAATTTAATTTCACCTCAATCTGTCAAAACTGGTCAAAGTCTGCATCAGATCTGATTTTTTTTAGCTGTGTAGGGTATCATAGTAATGTTATCTAAAATATATGAAGAGATGAAATACACTTTTTCATCAAGCATTTTGGAACTGAATTACCTTTAGAGGTTAGTTTTACCTACCTTATGTCAGAGTGGCATTAACAAGAACATTCAGTGTAAAGGCAGATGTTTGTTTTAAGTAAGAATATCCCTGCAGTGCTGCTTTGTGCTCTTCCCAGCTGGCTGAACATGGCAGCCATCTCACTTACAGTTTCTGCTTTGCAGTCCTTACTCTAGGTGTTTTCAACTTCACAGTCAAGACCTTTTAATTCTTCCTCTTTCTCCTTCATGCAAATTTCCTTTTAAAGGCTTCTCCATCTACCAAATATGGTTCCTTGTAAATCAGACAACTGCTTTTCAATTGCTTTTTAGCCCATAAAAGCCAACACTAAGTGCTCAGAACTTCCAAGATTACCTTAAGAATGTAATTGTTGTTTTGTTTTGTTTTGTGGGTTTGTGGGTTTTTTTGTTGTTGTTGGTTTTGGGGATTTTTTTTGTGTTTTTTTTTTTAATTAAAAGCTCATTTTTTTCCACTTGAAGTTCAGGTAGGCGTGTCTTCAGCATTATGGCGCAAGGTCCTGATGCCTCTGCCTTTCTCTTTTATTAAAAGCATGAATCCTCTCTTAATCACTGAATTTCCTGAATTATTGGGCTTCAGCCCAAAATAACTTGTTCTGTGAGCACCCAAAACAAACATCTACTCTTCAGTTTCTCTGGGTATAGCAATGGAGAAGCTGACACAGTGGATCAGCCTGTTGGTATTTTTCTCTCTCCAATGAACTGCTCACTTCTCCCCTCATTTGTGAGGCTTTAATATCTGACTGCTTTGAACATTTGTTGGATTTCAGCCTTGGTAGTGGGTACTGGCATTATGGGATGTGTGGCAAGAAATGGTGCAGCTTGGGAGTCAGCCAGTGGCAACTCCTGGATAACCAAGCTGTGGCAGGAGATTATTCATTCATCCTTCCCACCTGCCTGGGGCACTTCTCCAGCATCTCAGTGTAACTTATGCTGGCTAAAAGTGTGCAGACCCTGGTCCAGCAATTTTCATGCACAGACTCCAGTTAATATGATGTACAGTGGCATTACTGGAACAGCAGTGGTAGTTTTGGTGACAGATATTGTGCTGTGCTTGGGCTGGTCCCTGTGGCTGTTGCAGAGGTACAAACTCCAGGCACTCAACTTGGTGAGTCCCATCAGTGCAGGGTGGCAGACTCTATACACCTTTTGCTAGCTACCACCCATAACCTGCTCACCCTTCTGCATCAGTTCTCCCACCGCACAAGCAGAGCCAGTAGTCGGCCATTACAGTTATGTCCACTGTTTTTTATCTTCCATGGCCAGCCCTTGACCCAGCCTTATAAATAAGGAGCATCTTCAAACTCTGCTGGCATATCAAGGGTAACCCCCATCCGGTGAGCAGGTATATGGAAAGGAAAACATGATTGTGCTTTATATCACCGCTGGCTCCCTGAATTACTCTTTTGAGTTCAGTCATGTAACAATTTGAGGGGCTGGGTAGTGGGCTATGTTCTGGGGAATTTTGACTCTTTTCTTTTTTTTTTCCTTTTTTCTCCAGAGGCAATTTTTTCAAAAGCAAGTCTGAAGTATCAACAGGTTTTAAGTATGATATTTTAAAATGAAACCTGTGTTCGATCAAGACCTTAACTGTGTCATATGAGGCATTATCTTAACAAACTCTTACTGGGACAAATCAATGTCATGTTAGTACCAACTTTCATCATTTATGACATGACCATCCTTCTCGAGGCAGGCTGCTTGTGATGGTTCCTAGGCAACTGTAAAAATATTGCTGCATGTATGTGTCAGGCATTGATTGCCTTTGGGGCTTTTTTTTTGTGCTGTAAGTGAACACAGGCTAGTTCGTTTTCCTTTTCTTTGTGTTCTACTAAAGTCTCTGGGAGTTTTGAAGGGCATGTCTGTGATATTCATAGCAAGCAATTCAGATATACTTCCTGACAGACACATGTGCATTTCATGGCATAGTCATGCTGGAATGCCTAGGCAAGGTTTATTTTAGTGTGGCGAAGTTACAGATGGCTTAGTATTTTGCATGCTTGGTGAATGTATAGGATCATCTAGAGCAAACATAACAAACAACTCCATTCTATCTTGTTTTCAGTCTACATAAAGGGAAAGAAAACAAATTGAGTTCCGGTCAATGAAATTCTTACTGAAATCCCTTTCAAAGAATTACTCACTCGAGGAAATGTGTGCGAGGTCTGGCACAGAGGAAAGCTGTTTTTTAAATTAAAAAGTGGAAGTTAATGCATAAAATAACAAGAGAAAGGATGGTGGGTGAATATGGCACTGTAATGAGACAGGGGAGCTATTTGACCTTATCAGCTTTTCTGAGAGCTCCTGGCTGACCTTGGGTGAGTCAGTTCACTTCATTTCCCATTTGTGGGATGAGAATGGCTACATATCTGTCATCCGTCATTTGTTCATTTCGGAGATGAACAGCATAGCCATGAGCTGCTTTGATTCCCCACTTGGTGTTTGTAAGCCAGCAGATACAGCCCATGTGCACACTGAAGCATCGTACCTAATTAACCGTGCTAGTCCCAGCTTCATCCCAATGTAGTGAATTTGTCAACCTGTAAGATTCCTGGGAGGCAAGTAACTATCTTTCAGGTGACATCCTGGATCACCAGGGATCATCCCTTGTTTATTGTGTCCGCTTAAGGTAGAAGACCTTTGAGAAGCCTCTTTATGTTTTGTGTGTCTCTCTTTGGGCACATGATCTTACTTAAATGGTGGTACAGTACAGAGAGAAGAGAAATATGAATATAATCAAATGCTTGTGCAGAATCTAGAATTACTTGAACAATAAGCCCATGAAATATGTGTGGGAAGCATAAAAAGCATTTACCAGAGTTTACGATGTACCACATATTGATATGTATATGTTTTCAATGCCCAGACTTAATAGGAGATACTAGCATTGGCATTTTCTCAGCATACAAGAAATGATTTTATGCTTTTAAAGCAGAATGGCTTTTCTTTTGTAAGTAGTAATGATAATAAGAGCATTACCATGCTTGTTGAGCTGTGAAGAGCTTTGCCCTTTCTCTTTTACAGTTTTCAGTGTGCTAGGAATTATTTAGAGGATTGACTAATTCTCTGCATTTCTGTTACTCTAGTGTTCAAACAAGTAAAACATCCTTAGACATAAAACAACCCCTTACAGTCTCAACAGAAATTGAGTAGGTCAGGGACAAGGGAAAAAAGAAAACACTGAAATAGAGAGGAAGCTATTTCAGATGCTGCCTTAGAAGACTGAAAGTCTGCATGAAAACAGCATGCAACGTTCACCAGTTCTTCAAATAATATTTGAAAAGTAACAAGATGCTGTTGATGTACAGTACCATTTATATCATTTATTAAAGAAGGAAACATGAAAGACCTTGAATGTCTATGGCTCATTAGCTTATTACCAGTGATATACAGAAGTCTCACAAAAGGTGCAGGGACTTTTTGACCTATAGCCAAAGAAGTCAGGATTCAGAAATGGTGCTGGAACTGTGAAATTACCTATGGCAACAGCTTGGGTTAGGGAAAAGATAACTAAGTGTAGTGAACTACTAGGTGAGCCTTTTACAGACTACAAAAATATTTGGGGTTTGGATTGGTTGGTTGGTTGGTTCTTCAGAGAATTAAAAGCTTTTTGGAATATCAAGGCTTCAGAACAACAGTAAGGAAAAACTCTGAAACTCACATGTGGGAATAAATTAAATAAGCAGCTATCCGTAATGCTCAAGTAATAATTTTTTTGTGAGGTATTTGGTATCACTGAAAAAGTTCTTGCAGTGAGATTAGGAATGGTCAACCATTTGACATTTCCAGAATCTGTTAAGGCTGACTGTACCTGACATTACGAAAAGCAGAACTGTAGATTCCTTGGGGGTAGTATAGCTCCATGACTTAACCATTTGCACAGAAGTAGAGCAAGATTGGCATTGCTCCCTGACCCTGGTAACTTTCTTTAGCAGTGAGGTGATACAAGCAAGCAGAGAAGGTTGATCCAGATATCCTGTCTACCTATCCCTGTGGAGAGCAAGAGGAAGTTTTGTTCTCAAACTCAGAGATACTGTTGTTCCAGGCTGCTGTTTTGTTGTCATCTGTTCCCCATGGTTGGGGCAGGCTTGCAGTACATCAGTCTTCACCTGGGAAAGCAGAAAATACAAATTCAGAACATGACATTCAGGAGTGAGGACACTAGTATGGATCAACAGTGGTCATGATAGCTGTCAGTGTAGTGGACTGTGAGGTCTGGAGCTGATTGTTTGCACTACCTCTAGTTAGTGCCTGATGGTGTGGGGTCCTGATCAGAGCTTCAGCTGTTGCAATAGTCCTAATAAATAATGTTGAAGACATTTCTTCTATCTCTTTTGGTTCTGAGTCGTGAGAGAAGTTAGTTTTTTCCATTAAGCTTGTTTCTAAAGAATGAATTCATAATAATTTAAACACCATCAATCTTTGTTCTCTCTGATGATGGCCTTTGTGGAGAACAGATGTGCTGATTCCTTTCTCATCCAGCTCTATCCATTTCAGCAGCAATTTCTGATAAGTTTTACCACCTCCATGCATACTGTGGAGAAATATTGAGCGGGTGTAGGGAGTGGCAGTGTGAGAGCACAGAATTACACTCCTCGTCAGTCATTACCCTCCTCGTCAGTCATTACCCTCTAGCAACTTCCAGTGCACTATAAATTGCTGACTAACAAGACAGAATTAGCTTGATAAAATCACCATTAGTGTCATTTCAGAGTGATGTAAAGTTTTAAAGACACCGATGTCTTCTCTCTCCCACATCCATTAATGTCTGTCTGTGGAGATTCCAAGCCAGCAAAGATTGGATCCCAGTCCAGCACAGCATCCAGCACATGCTTAATTGTTGGCAGATCAGCAAACACAAGGAAATCACTGGGATATGAGTCCTAAGTGTGCGTTTACATGCTTCACAGGATCAGGGCCATAACACACACACACTCTCAGTGCAGAAATGATAAATATCTCTATGTGAGCCAATTTCTTGATTCGGAACCAGATTCAAACTCACTAGCTGAACTTAGAAGTACAACAGACTGCAGAAGAGTATAGAATTTATTAGATTTACAGCATTATACTTCATCTCTTTATAAACTTCCTTACTTGATTTTTACCAGTTTATGCTGGCTAGAAATGTACCTCTCTAAACCTCTGCATAGTCTTCTCAAAGCTTTGTACTTTCTGAAGTTCAGAGTATGTTTGAATTCATGCATAAAAACATACAGCCAGTTCAGGAACAGTTATGGGTGAGATGCAGTTGTAGCTAGTGTAGCTAATTGTACTGGCTTATGAACTTAGCTTAGTATTGCCAGGCTGCTCTCCAAACACTAAAATTTGCCTTAAGCCCTCTCAGTGTTTGGGGCTGGTTTCTTCTTGTTTTCCATTTTTCTTCAAGTCTTGAAGACAAAAACCTTACTTCTGAAAGAGACCAAAAAAACAATGACGGCAAACAACAAAACAACCCACAACAAAGACAAACCAAACAAATAAACCCACTGAAGAGATGACAGTGGATGCTTAAATTTCTCAGTCATTTGACTACAATAGCTGCAAAAAAGGAACAGTGCAAGGCATTTCAAGACTTCTCACAGAAGCAGCACAGTGACCAGTACCCCTCATTTGTATTTCAGAATTTCTCCAAAGTTTGATGATCTATTGCTTTCGTTATTTGATTACCCACTTGGAATCTAAGACTTTACCTCTGACACTGTCATCCTTTTGTTGGTTTTGGGTTTTTTTTCACTTTCATTATAAAGCAATAGTGATTTAGCTCATCACTACAGAGGGTTATTTGCATTGAAAAGCTGAGAATGTCCAAGTGTTTAGCTGTAGTCCACTACATGAGCCTTCCATCTCGTTTGAGCAGTTAATTTGTTTGCAGTCATGATATCACATTTAAGAACAGAATAGCACAGTTTTGAATGCCAGAAGCTCTGTGTTAATCCAGTTCAACAGGACATGGAGCAGAAAATATCACTTATTTCTGTTTAATTTTTTATGTTGTGGAATAACTTCTACTGCTGCTGGAGTGGTTTGTATTTTACTCTTTCCATAACAGATGACCACGGGAACTTCAATGAGAAAAATGTATTACTGTGGCTGTTGTGAATGCTGAAATGTATCTTAATGGAAATTAATGTTGTTACTCTTCATTTACAAAGCAAAGCAGCAAACTTGTCTTTCATAAAACAAAATCGATGTCTGTTCTGTGATAGAATGCTAGTTAATAAGAAGATAATTATTAATCATGCTAAAGATTTGTCTGTAAAGAAGTGCTAGGACAGACTTTCATGAACTGCATGTGGACACAAGTCAGCTTATTTTATGGTCCTGAGTAGTTTTACACCAGCAGAGGTGTGGGCAAACCAGTGTCTTTTACACCTCCACCCTTCTGAAAAAAGCAGAACTGTTTGAAGGAATGTCTTAACTGCCCACAATCTATGTGAAGTCCGTTGCATGCTCTGGTCTTATTTTGTCATTCAGTTTTGACGCCGATTTGTGTTTGCAGGTGTGAAAGCTGTGGTGCTGTCTTCCACTCTGAGTGCAAAGTAAAGGCTGTGCCATGTCCCAGGTGTGTGCGTAAAGAATTGCAGAAGAAGCAGAAGTCCTTCTGGAGGCGACTGAATATGGATGAAAACTTTGAAGAGTCTTGCAACATGTTTGAATTGTCGTATCAGAACACATGAGGTCCTTAAGGCAGTGGCCAGCCTGAAGAGAATCCCTTTCCCAGCTGCCAGCTCGAGCAACTTGTCAGCTTAGCCAGGCAGAAATCTTTTTGCAAGATAGTATCTGATGTTCTTCTCCTGTGAATAGCAGCTGCCAAAGTGGCCATAAAGCCTTGTTGGCTTTGAAATACCAATGGGTAAACTGCATTTTGCTTTCAAGTCCAGCTGCTAACTCTCATACAAAATGTGGTTTACTTTAAAAGCTTTAGATTTACCTAATTATCACCTAACTTTTTCTTTTCCACCTCTGGAGAAGACTTTTCCTCAAGGCAGAAACTATTTACTGCCACAACTGCATTGTTTTTTTTTTTAAGTTGTTAATTTAGAATTGATGAGTCATCTTATTTATGTGTTTTATTTATTTATTTATTATTAGCCTTGACAGAAGGTCTGCCAAGGTGTTTCACAGAACCCAATAGGACAGGGATGATTTTTAATCCTTATGTGGATGCATGGCTCCATTTCCTCATGTTTCAAGTATACTGTTTTTAAAGAATCCGTGCATTTACACATCACACCTCCCTGAGGGAACAGAAGTATGTCCCATCAAACCTTATTTGGGGTGCTTGCAAACCTAGGATGCAGAGTATTTCCTTCAGCTATGTTTATGTATTTATAACCACCCCAGTAAACTACTCCATATGCAGACAGGCAGGGGACTCGTTTTGTTCAGGCTGGATGTATTGGTTAAACTCCATCGCAGAGGTGCATTGAGGTTTACATTGATTATTCTCAATCTTTGTGAGGCCCTGTCCTCCTCTCCAGTAATACATCGTTGATTCTGACCTCCTGATAGTCTCATGTTTTAATACATTTTAAGTGTCCACATTGGTTTTGGTTTTACTTCATGAATTTTACTTTAAATTTTTATCCAAACTGAATCTGTTAAACTGATAGTCAGGAAAGTGATCCTGCCCATATTAGTTAGAAAATATCTCCCAAATGCTAGCTTGCTGTGTTCATGTGCAATTGTGTCCTGGGTTCTCTCTGAGCTCTGAGGGATTTTATACTTCTGTAGTGACTTCCATACTAGAGAATGAAGTTCCTCAAGGTATCGGTCTGCTGCACACACCTGGAACACAAGGTAGTATTAACCACGATGAACTACATGTATTGTGAAAGGGAAGTACATAATGGATTTAACCAGAGAGATGTCATCACTAGCAGTATGTTTGATTCGTTGCAGCTTAACCTCAGGTGAGCACTTGGAGATTGTCCTCCCTGTAGTGCACATTCTAACTCTTTCTCTAGACACTGCAGTAATGTGTATTACATATATATGGATGAATTCACATACACACACCCCTCTAGATGCACAAAGCAAGTATGGTTTCAGGAGAAAAAAACCAGTCACATGCATGTGTATTCCTCTTCTCTCACACAAGCTTGTGAAAATGCAGGCTACTTATCCTTACTTCGTATAGTTATAATCTGTAGGCTGTTTTATTCAAGGCAGAAAGCAGTCTTGATCATTGAAGCACTTCACTAACTGCTGAAGAATTTTAAATAAAAACCCAAGGTGCATCATGCTTATATTAAAAGGTAGAATGTTACAAGTTACCTTGTACTGAAGTATAAGGGATTACCTTTTCCAACCTGCAGTCAAAAAAGTAGCTGAATGTGAGCTTTCTCAAATTTGGCTGCAACTTACATATATGTGTGTATATATATGTATAAGCATGTTTATATCTGTATACATTAGACAACCAGTGCCTTTCTTTTCCAGAAGTCCCTCTCTCAGTGGGATTCTTTGGAAAGAAGTGAGGGTTTCTCCATGTTCTTGGCAGAGTAGTATAGGGATTCCCATGTTTAATAAACCCAGTGAATCATGCACCTTTGTCACCAAAATTAATACCTTCCCTACACGATGATGTCTCTGTCTCGGCTTACTGTTTCTCATGTGAAATGAGTTGCTTTCAACTATCATCCTTAAACACAGAATGTTCCTTGCAAGTCCATTCCCACGTGAAGAATTCCCTGCATGTTCACAAATGCAAACACTGGGGAAGCATTGTGGAATTAGTCATGCAAACAGGAACTGCAGTGGTACTGGCTGAATAAACAGTACGCTCCCATGTTTCTCAGCGTGTGTCACTGCAACTAGTCTTGTGGCAAAGCCAGTAGCTCTGAAACTGTCAGAATGTGTCAAGTACCATTTTTAGTTCCAGTCATAAAGGTGGGTCATTAATGAAAAGGTAGTGTGTTTCATATCTTTGTGCTCTGGTATTAAAGATACCTCACAGCACTGTTTCATGTCCAACTTCATTTACAGAAGGCTGCTTGTGTGCACTGTCAAAAACCCTATGGAGTTAAGGAATCAAGGTTCAGGCATTGCAAGCTATTAGTTGCTTTGACAGATGTCCTGATCTCCAGAGTACCGGTTCTTTGGGTGGTTAGATACTCTAGCTGAATTCTGGAATGACAATGTGGATGGCATTGGCATTACCCTGGGTTTGTACAGGTATGACAGAACACTTTCTTTGCTAATGGAGATTTGCAGGAAAAAGTGTGATTGCCAGCCAAACTGCTGGAACTGGTGATAGGCCTGTAGACACTGATGTTGCTAAAGTCAAAGAGCAGAAGTGTGCTGTCACAATGTCCTCACAGCATTCAAAGCTTTATGCAAGGGTATGTTTTACCATACAGATGAGATGAGTTGTGTTTAAATTTGGTGGTATGTAAACAAGTCCATTTCTAAAATGGATATGTGTTAATTTCTGTTAGAAAAGTAATATAGCCTCTCATAGTGGCTATAGGAGCATCCATAATATGGGTGATGCTTTCCTTTCAGAGTTCCTATCCAAAAAAAGTGAACAGGTAAGGTAAAGTCTTCCATCATTGACTTTCATAAGCATAATGAAAGGCTTGATCCTGCCCTCAGAAGGTGTAGATGAGGTGGGAACAAATCCTGGTCATTTTTCAGGGCTGCAAGGCAAAAGAGTAAACTAGCTACTGCTCACATTACTAACTCTCAAAACACCTAACTAGAAGGACAGTTTTCCTGAAGGAGCTGTCTACTGGTAACAGAGGCTCAGCCCACACCTCTGTAGGTGGTTTGGGTCTCGGATAATGCTGTGCCCTTGTGTGGTTGTCTCCGCTGTACTAAGAACGCTGCATGCTGGTCCACACTGCTATTCTTTCCCATTCTGCAGCCCATAGCTTCCATGTGGCTCTGTTCTGCAGACTTCTGGGTGAGCATCAGGTGGAGAAGTACCTGGGATCTTTCCAGTTTGCACAGCTCTCTCTCCCAATACACACAGGTGAAATTGTGTATTAGTACTTCTAATTTCATCCTACCCATGCATGAAATAAATTTGAGTAGCGTTTAATTGTGAAATAAGAATTAAATGTGCTGTTGGTCTCCTTCAGAGAAAAGGTGCATTCATAGGTGATGGAGGGGGGATTGATCTGTGCATCCAGTTGCTGCTTTTGCTTTTACAGAACTTGTAATCAGTGTAGAAATAGGATGTTTCACTGCAATGGGCTATATATTTGACCCTCTACAACTGTTTAGAAACTTGTCATCTCAGTTTAGTTATTCTGAGGTAATTTTAATCTAGGACACTGTTGAGATCCTTACTCAAGTCTCTTTTCATCTTTATCCTGACCCTCTAGCTGTTCTTGAATGAGAAGTAGGTCCTACTCAGGGGATGCAAAACACAACTACGTTAACTATTACTGACAATAGATTACAAATAACAATGAAAAGATTAATTTGGATATCTAATTTAGGAATATTTCTACTGCTTCTTTTGGTCTGTTTTAGGTGACGAAAAATGGTGGGTTTATGACGTGACAGTATACTGACTGGTGCATACCAGTATGAGCTCATTGCTGGGATTATAGGAATTGGGTGTTTCCTAGGTAAGTGAGAGAAGGTACTTTTTGGAGAGGAGATTGAGATTTTGCAATACTCCACAGGCTCTGGTGGCCCTGTTAGGAGTGAATCATTAGGGTACCTCCAGAGTTCCTCTTTTTAAGGCTTCTCTTAACGTCAGGATACTGTGTGTATTATAATGGGTTGATGGTAATGGAATTCTGTGAGGAAGCTGCAGTTGTATTTTGGTTTGTCACTGTAGCGGAAACCACCAAGTTTCATGGGCTTCCTGATGTCACAGCCTGGATTGCAACCAGCTGTTGATGTATATAAAAGTAATGTGATCAAGTAATCATGATAATCTTTCCTCTTTTTATTGTTGCTCAAGTGCAAGCCAGTCCCCTCTCTCTCTCACCATCTCTGTCCCTCTCTTTGCTTACAGTGCTGTGCTTACAACTTTGAGCATTATAGTTCATTGTGTTGCTTTTGACCCAGTTGAGTCTGATCATTCTTTCCTTGGTAACTTACCTTCCAGTTTTCTGTCCCCGTTAGGAGTGCCTTACAGTACTGTGTATTAGTGTCTATCTTTCTGGTTTGGATTTCCTGATTTGATTTGCTGTTTGATTAACTGGTAGGCTTAAACTGAAACCTTCCCGTGTCTGCACGTGCTCTTTGACAGGGGCAGCTCAGTAAATCATTTCACTTGTTCTCACAAAGTAAGGTCTACAGGCTGTGTATACCAGCTCTGAAGACACCAAGCTGCATGGAAACCCCTCACTTTTTTCCAATTTGGTGCCTTAAACTTTCAGAAGAATTTTACCAAGAGCACCCTACTGTGATGCAGGGTGTTTGACAGAGTGCAATTCCCTGGCTCATGGCAGTTTCCATCTTGCTAGGAGTCATGACCATAGATTTTTTTTTTAATTTTGGTTTGGGTGTTTTTTTTTTTGGTTTTTTTTTTTTTTTTTTGTTTGTTTTTTGGTGTTTTTTTTGGTTGTTTTTTTTTTTTACTATCTGTGCTGTGAGAGGGAAATATGAGAAAGGATAGCACTGAGTTGGTGTTGGGTTTTATTACCTGTACTTTGGAGCCTAGCTGGTCTCTTCAGCCAGAAATGCAGTTGTGCTTATGCAAGACCTTTAGGAGCTATGTATATACAATAACAGTAAGCACTGAGCGTTAGAACAGGATCAGGTCACATGCAGCCTTGCTCCTCCTGGAGCCACTAGCTAGCCAACAGCATATGGTGAAGGTCTTCAGAACAGTGCTTCTTACCTGCCTGCCCTGCTGGGTCTGGTGCTGTGGGATTGAAGGCATTTCTCCAAAGCTTAATTTTAATGCAGCCTGGTTCCCTGGAGGCTAACCCAGTGAGGGTTTGAGTAGCATTACCTTAGAGAGAGGCTTAACCTGCTTAGATTTTAGCATTATTTGCTAAATTATGCAGCTAACTCTTCCAGCATGTCTCAACCCTGGGCACATGTCCATACTGACTGTAATCTTTTAAGTCCATGTTTGGCACCAGTAGCTGGAGTCCCATTTTACAGTGGCAGTGCTGTCCCTGCATTTTAGCAACATTGTGAGGAGACCACCTGGATGACGACATACACAGTTCTTTACTTGAAAACTCTAGTGTGCACACACTGGTTTTGGTCGTGTCTTAAAATGCCAATTTCATCCAAATTGCCTAGGGTGGCCATTAACCCAAATCAAAAGGCGCCACTTGCGGCAGCTTCAGAGAAAACCAGGCCTGAAAAGCTCTCAGCTGTCTGAGACCAGAGCTTATTAGACCTCATCTACGTGCACAACTGTCAGTGGCTCAAGTATTTATTCATGTGTAATCCATGCATTAAACCAATATAAATCCTTGAATACACAGCATTGTTTTGGTGGAAAAAAAGGTTTGTTTCAGTTTTGCTTGTGCACAACAAAGTCGATATTGCTTAAACTGATGTGTCCAGACTTTTTTTTAATGACATTGATACCTGTGATACCAGGTTAGTTTCTACCAGGTTTCTCTGTACTTGAGCTAAGCAGAACTAAGAAATCAAAAGCAAAATGTACATTTGAAGGGTTTTAAGTGATAAAGGCAGCTTTCACATCAACGTTAGCCCAGTTGAGACAGAAGCTGAGGGAAGGGGAAACCAGGCAGGAGCAGCAGAATGCAGTGGCTGATGCAGTCCCTGGCAACCTGTGCTTTCTTCCTGGTGGAGCACTAGCTCACCTGCTGCACTTGCAATGGATTTTAGCATGGCTGGCAGTGCACCCTCAGTTTTTGGAGAACTGTTACATGTTTGTGTTACTCTGTTAACTTCTTGGTAACATTATTAGCTCTGTTTCCTTGGCCTTGTGTTTGCATTGTTGTTTTGGTTTGTTGGGTTTTTTTTACTTTTGACAAAGATTTTTTTTAATTATCTGCGACTACTAGGCAGTGGTCTTAATTTATTATCGATCTGTAATAATGTTGCAATTTAGATTCACTGAGTTGAATTGCTTGTTGACACTTGAGAGGGTTTATTTCGGTTCACTTGTGACAGCATCAAAGCACCACTCCCTCATGTATAAAGGCAACTCTCAATAAATACTGAAAAAAACTTTCCTCGTCCTTTGTAATTTGCCTTGTGGTGGGTACTGCACCTTGGGTAGGACAAACTTTGAAAGAGTGGTAGTTTCCTTAGAATTGCTAATCTACTGGTGAGTATTCCAAATCTATGCTGATTATGCTGTTTACTGTTCTCGATCTGAGTCAGGAGGTCTCTGGACATACTGTCAACAAGTGCATCAGGCTTTGTGGGTTTGGGTTCCCAGTTAAATCTCTTAAACTTTTTTTTGAAAGCCTGGATTTGTAATGGCACTGACTCTCAACAGCTCCCAGGGGAACTTATTGGGATATAGTGTTGTCAGGTACCTTTGGATACAGAGCTCCAGAGGCAGATCCTCATTATGTGGTTGTCATGTGGACCTCTGTCCAACCCTAGGGCCTTGAATGCTAACTAAGGGAGGTATCTTCCAACTGCCCTGAAGGGACCGCTGCAGTACTGGTCCAAGGGCTCTCAAAACAGCGGATGCAGAGGCAGGCATGATTCCTCCTTCTTTCACTGAACCAGCTGAGGAGCTTCTGCAGTTCCCTGTAGCTGTGGGTTTGGTGACTGTAAGTACTGCAGCACTGAGCCATGGCCTAAACACCCTCCCTGAGGGCCCTGAGAGAAATCCACACCTAGAGCCATGCTCTCATGGCCGTGAAAGAAAATCATATACCACTCCCTCACTGCTCTTCCTGCCACTTCTTAGAAAGACCAGCAGTCCACAAGGAATGTCAATCCTGTCTCCCGCAGGAACCTTTGAACTTCATCCTTGTGATGAAACCACCTACAAGCCAGGAGTTAATGTTTGACCAGGACCACACAAGCTGCACGAGAAAACCGTGTGCAAGACCTTCTCTTCCTCCTTATTTGCTTTACAAGGTGAGCAAATTCCATTATGACATCTCATTCCCCTTTCACTGCCACCTGCCCTCCTCACTTTGCCCTGTAAGAGGTGGTAGGAAAAAGCATCAACACAGGGCAGAGACTGTGGAGTCTAGGTTGCACTGGAAGGAGAATTTTGGTTGTTTCTTTTTCTGTGTTTCTGTGTTTGTTTTTACAGGGCTTCTCTTTTTGCCCTTTCTCAGCCTCCCTCCCTGTTGTGCTCTGTTACTGTGTATGAGCTGTCACTGAAACAAGCTGCTGAAAGGACATACTCCAGTAGCTGTCATGAGCAACTTGAGGCTGGAGTCTGAAGCAACATTTCTTTTGGTCTCAGTTAGGAGCTAGTGTTGGGATTTTTTTTCCTGTTGTACATTGTCATTACGTGAAGTGTAACTGCCGGTAAAACCTTATGTTGGCAACCCTTCACTCTTGCACGCACATCCTGGTAAGACCTGCTTTTAGGGTTGCTTGGTTAGCCATTGGTGTTCATTTACCAGATAGCCTTTAATGCAGCAGGACACGGAGAAGACCAGTCAGACTGGTGGCAGCGCCCCCTCCATGTTCCTTGGGGAACAGTAGCAAAGTGGCATCTGTTTCTGATGCTTTAGCAAGGAGGTAAACTGGTATAGAGTATCCTCCCACTCTGTGTGATTGATACACCTTTTGCTAGTGGGACAAGTCTTATAACCGTGTAAGCTTATGTGTTTGGGAGTGTCAGATCAAAAGCAGATCTTACAATGCCTTAGGTCTAAGTGCCAGTCTTTTGGATTTTGTACTTTCATGTTCTTGTTGCATGTTAAATGCTTTATAATGAGTAGAGCTAGGAGAGTTGTTTATCTACGACGGCCAGGTCCCATGAATGGCACTTGGTTCATCTCACCTGAGCATTCCAAGCCAAACTCCAACTCTTGAAGGACAGGGCAGTTCATTTTAAAAATTTATCTTTACAGATCTTGGAGCAAAATTCAAGATTTGGTTTATTATGGGAAGTAGACTGGTATTCTAAAAGGTGGCATAACTGTAATTCAACTCTCCTAGGAATAGGTGACAGTGTCTGCAAGTTCGTGAAGTCCTGGGACATAGTCTAAAATAAATGGTACAAGCTTGTTGTGCAGAACTGTGCTCTGTGATCAAGGAAATGCTGGGATTTTTCTTTCAACTTGTCCATAATGTGTATGATACAACCCTGGTTACAGTACAGTAATAGGTTAGCCTAAATTGAGCTAGCTACCTCATGCTTTCCTTAGAGATGGAGAGAGGGATCTTCTAGGTCTGAGGCTTACTACACCTTTTCATTGAAAGGAAAACTCCAATATTCTCGAGTGTGCATGCATAGCTCTGGACTATCTTTTATAGTTCTTGTTTAACTAAACACTCTCCAAAATACTGGTCCCATCTGGAGGCCTAAGCATTACCAGTATGTGAAGGTGGTGAAAAGCATCTCAGATAATTAGGTGTCACAAGTAAAACCAGACAAAGTCTCCAAGGCAAGTGGGAGTAAATTCCAACCATTTTAAGCATGGACAAATATAAAACTTGGCATTAAGGCTGTAAACATGCTAAAATGTCAGTCTACTAGTTATACTAAGTTACTTTTGATTTTCTTTAATTGAGTTTGAGGCATTAGATGCAAAAACCAGCTTGTGAGACTCACTTGGAAAGCAAGAGAAGTCAGATAAGAGCTTCCATAAACGGCTGAATTTTCGCTGACTTTAAAGTTCCCAGATGTTTATAATGTGAGTACAATATGGTAGATAAAAGATGTATAGAAGTGTTGCTGAGGCACGTGGTTTGGTGGTTATTTGGTAGGTTAATGGTTGAGCTTCATGACCTGAATCAGAGCGATTCTGTAAGTCTGTGATTTACAGGTGAATAAATGTTGCTTAAAAATAAGGACATGTAAGTTGCTGAATCTGTTTAATATTCACAGATGTAATAATGTGCATACCTAAGTGCAGCAACCAAGTCATGGACCATGATGATGTCTCTCCACTGAATTGTGCTTTGCCCTGCAAGGTAATCCCACTGATTTCTGGGAGTGGGAGGCACAGAGTTTCATGGGACCGTTCCATCATCATACTTCAGCATGCAATTGCTTGTGATACTGGTGGATGTTGTTTGTTGTGTACATATTGCAAAATGTCCAGTTCTGGCTTGGACTCTGCACTTCTGAAGAGCACTCCTCTCTTTGTGAAAGAGACAGCTGGGCTCTCAGTGTTTAGGGACGTGAGCTGTAGTAGTGTACAAAACTGTCAGACTCCTTGTGAAATGCATGTGCATGTAGCACAGAGTTAACTTTGGGTGATAACAGGTAAAAGAGGGTGAAGCCATAATGAAATATGGGTCTGTACTGTAGGTATTTACACAGTATTGACATTGTTAGCTGTGCTTAGAGATTTATGTCAAGTGTTTCTGTGCTGTCATAAAACAATAAAGTACTTCTGTGGAGAGCTTAGGGCAAAGGGGAGGCAGAGAATTCTCACTATATAAGGCCCTCCTCCAGCACGGGTGGTAATCCATGGGAGTGTTTCCATAGCCATGAACAGGAGTTGTGTGGAGGCCTGCTGTGGGAGTGTGAGCAGAAGCATTATATTTACTTTGTTTAGCGCATGTAACTAGTGATTTTGTCTCAGGGAGGGCATTACCTCTACCAAATTTTAGGAGCCTAACACAAGCAGTGGAGAGAGATGAGGGTTCATCCTAGGAGCAGGGATGTGTCTGAACTGAATTGTTCTCTGGTGTTTTAGAGTAATGCTGACAAAGACCCGTAAAAGCTGAGAGATGACATGAAGAAAAATACTGTGCTCAGGCTTACCCTGAGGTGAGAAGAGCAAGGCTTTCTGCATGGCATGCCCTGGAGATCAGCACACTTTCACCTCTAGGCTGGTGCAGCTCCAGTCTCACACTGGGCTCACAGTAGACTTCCCCTCAGCGTTTTGGCTGGAGGATCAGACTTTGCAGCTGAACTCAGTGTTTATTAACTAGAGGACCAAACTGAAGTGCCAGTCCACGTCAGTCAGAACACCCAGAAATTTAGATCTAGACACAGTGTCCATAGGTCTGCACTCCAGTTTGTCCTGCCCGTGCATAATCTGTTCTTCATGAGGTTGTGGCAAGATTTATTCTCCAAACAATGTTGACACATGCCGCTCTTTAGTCTTGCTGCAGAAAAGTATTGTTCTTCCCCTAGAGGTGGTTCTTGTATAGTTGTTCCCTCTTTTAGATGCCACTTCATGGGGCAATTTTTTTCTGCTTCTTTCCAGATGCAGAAGATAATTCTTTTCCATCAAAGCACTTAGCAGAAGTGTTTTCCACCAGTTCCATGGCTGCTCTGCAAGAGATAGGAGAGTTATCTCCTCTGGAAAATGCTTCTCAGAAGTCAGCCAGCTTCAAGAAATTGAGGATTGTCTATTGAGTAGGGATATTTCAGAGCCCTTTACAAATCTTGAGTGTTGCTGCCAGCTTTCCTTTCTTTCCCTCCATCCCTGCTGATGTTCTGTGTTCTCCAAGAAAGATGATATGCACTGCTTGTGGGGTATTGTGCATCTGACCCCACACCTCTCAACTGCCCAAATTAATTTTAATCTTAGGCAACTGGATGAACCTTCCATACTTCTTTCCCAGAAACATTGCTTATGCCATTTCCTGGCCGAGTTTTTGTCTTAAAAGCAAGTAAGTAGAGCTGAGGTATGTTCCTCACTCATAAGATACATTAGCCTCTGAATTCCAGGACTAACTTCAGAGTCCGTGGGCTCACTGCAGATCAGTCTTAGTGTGAGACTGGACTGATCCCTCCCTTGGAGTCCTGGTTCAGGCCACCGTGGCAATAAACAGGTTCAGTCCTGTAACACCTTTCATACCTCTACCCCTCAGCTGAGCTGGTACTGGAGATGTGCCCCCCGGGGTGTTCCCTTACTCCACACAGCACTGCAGGTTCCTACTCCACAGGAAGAGGTGAGCACTCTCTCTCACTCTGTAACCAGAGCAGAGTGCTGCAGCACCAGCATCCCCTTGGCTTTGTGTAAGATCTTTTCCCATGAATATCTCAGTGGTGTCCTCATCACATGAGCTCTTCATCCTGAAACAGCCTGGGAGATTGAGGTGACTCAGAGTTTTCACATCTCTTGCTCTGCAGAACCACCCGTTAAAATTATTTGCTTCACCCTTCTCAGCAGGAATTTGAGGGGCAATTTTGAACAAACTTCTCGGGACTGGCAGAGATGCGGGAGACGCGAAGCAGAGCATGTTTCTAGTTCCTCACACTCCTCTTCTTGTGTGTGTGTGTGTGTGTGTCCCCGGCCCCCTCTTCATCCCCAGGCGCACATTTGTCACCGCCAATTAGTGCATTGTTAGGGCACACAATGGCGCCGTGGCCACTGGAATGGGCCGCTTTTGTGCGTCTCCAGTCGGCTGTAGGGGCAGTCAAGATTCATTTAGGGCCTTACACAACATAGACAGAAAATACTATCAGAAAAGCAAAAGGGGGAAAGAAAAAGGGGGAGAGAGAGAGAGAGAGAGGGGAGGTAGCAAGGGGAGGCTGAAGTCTGCTATTCAAGGGTTAGCCCAGCCACATGAAAGGCCCAAGAAGCAGTGCCACATTGAAGACGCCCCTTGGAACACAAAAAGGAACCAGTGCTTAATAGTAATTAGTGGGCAAACTGCAAAGAGCGCTGTGGCTCTCCAGTGAATTGTTTCTGCACTTACTGCCACCGCTGCCCCTTCCCCCTTCCCTCCAGATCCGGCCAGGAGGGGAGCAGCTTGGGGATGGGAATTGGCAGATCTCCTTTCCCCACCACGGTCGGGGGAGGCCTCATCCAGCTCTTCTTTGTGACAGGTAAATTGGATTTCATTCTTTAAAGCTTGTAGCGAATTACAGGAGGTGCTTTGCAGCCGGAGCAGGGTACAGGGGTATGTTTTTGAGATCAGCGCTGTGCTCCTTCAAATGACCTTTAAAGCAACCCTGTCCCTTCTCCTCGCAGCCTGGCGTGACACA
Organism: Eubucco bourcierii; assembly: GCA_013396675.1. Taxonomy (NCBI): domain Eukaryota; kingdom Metazoa; phylum Chordata; class Aves; order Piciformes; family Ramphastidae; genus Eubucco; species Eubucco bourcierii. Next base: position 304,086 of record VWZE01007076.1, on the reverse strand, counting down.
CCCTGTGGCTGGGTTGTTGGGCTGTGGCCTCTCTGTCTTCCCCCAGCAGAGCCTAGGAGGTCACTGGTGGTGTTCTCTTCTGCTTTCGTTGTTTCTCTCTTTGCCCTTAAAATAGTCACCTATACAGGTTTTTATTATCTATTTAGGGCAAGGTCTGCCTGTTAGCAGCTCTGTCAGCTTAGTAGTGCTGAGGAATCTGCTCAGGCTGAAAACCAAACTTTGCCCTCCCTTCTTCATGAAAGTCTGAAAAATGCAAGCAGTACTCGCATCCATCCCTCTCCCCTTATTTCTGTGCCAGCTCTCAGGCATGCTGAGGACTTCGTTGGTACATACAGAATTTCTTAAAGCCTTTTTTAGCCTGGCACAGCTTGGGCTTGTCTGGGGTATCTTCATTAGTGTGTAGCTGAATGTTTGCTTAATCTCTACTCTGCAGAGATCAGCTCATTGCTGTTACCATTCTCATATCCTGAGCTGCTTGTACTAGGTTTAGTGAGGAACTTACATGGCCAACAGGGTTAGCTGTATCTCAGGAACATGCCAAGTTAAAAGATCCATAAAGCAAATTTGACCTCACATAAATGTACTTAAGTACTGAGAAATTCAGGGCAGGCACAAATTATGAATAAATCCTTTTATGTTGCCAGGGAATCTAAATAAAATCTGTGAAGGAAAGCTGCAGGCCCTAATGGTTAGTTTGTTGGCTCTTCTCAGCTAATGGATTAGTGTTTTGGCTATCCTTGGATACAGAGGTACTGGAACAGATGCTGATCTCTAGCACAGCCACACACAACTCCACAATTTAAAGTGGGCTCTTGTGAATTCAGCTAAGTATAAGTTAGACCAGACACCAACTGACCAAATTTAGTAGTCTGTGCTGGAAACATTTCCAGACTGCAGCATGTGAAAGTGGTACATACACATACACACATACTCGCTGTCTCTCATCTGGTTGAGACTGAAAATGCCATTTCCTCTGTTAGCTACAGGTACAACACTCTCATCTGTCTAGGATACCTGAGCAAGCTCAGGAAATCAAGTTGCTGCTCCATTACATCTTTTTCCATGACTTGGAAGCCACAGCCTCTCTGTATATCCATACAAAATAGGCTTGATTGTATTGAAACAATGACAATGAGATTCACAACCAAGACTTTTGATCCATCCAAAATCCCATCACAGGTTTCACGTGACACTGAGGGCAGCACAGCAGGCATCAAGGACTCGGCTGGCATTGCTGGGATGACTCCCACCATGCAAACATGATCAGGGAGCTCACAGTGTGTGTCTCACAGATAGAGTGGGTTGAAGGCACTGTCTTGCAACACAGAAAGTGTCTCTCACCAGCCACAACACATCCTCTCTCTGTTAATTAGCAACATCCCTGGCAGATTCTCAGCTGAAAGGATTGCACTGTTTTCTCACCTTACTTCTGTCCCATCCTCTCCCAAAGAGGGATGTTCAGTCCTATCAGGATGCAGCCTAACCAGCCCAGGTAAGGAATCAGTCTGGTTCCCTTCCAGAATGCTCCTCTACCAGAAAAGGGTTTTACCTCCAGGACAGTCAGTCTGGCCCTGGCTGAATGAGCAGCACAGCCACATCCCTGCAGCTTAGCACCAGAGGTTGTCAGCCTAATGTGCTCTAATAGAACAGAAACAGAGAGCAGCGTCTGCAGCAGGAGCCAGAATGGTCTTTTTCCAGCTCAGGACTGAAGGGTTGATTTCCCAGCTCTGAGTAACCATAAAGGCAAATCATGTAACTTTTCTGTCTGGAAAAGCAGGGAGAATTATTTGACCTTCACTGCTAAGGCTGAGAGCTGTTTGTACTGCAGGTACATTCAGCACCTAGCACAGTGAGGGATAAATAATGAAGTTGTATGGTGAAAGCTCACACATTAATTTCTCTGAGTGCACCCAGTGAGATCCTGTCTGCTTCATGATGGTGTAACAGCTGGTGGTCTGGCAGTGCCAGCCTGTGGGAGCCATGGAGAAGCATTCAGCTGCTCCCTTGTCCCAAATAGTGGAAAAATTCACTTCACCAGCATAAGGGAAATGCATACAGAGAGTGAATGCTGCTGCAACTGGACACACTTCTCTGAAGAAAAAGCTGAATCGAGCTACCCAACCATTTTCATGCCTGTCGTGCGTTTAAAGAGCCGACAGAGTAAAACTCTCAAATTAATTGGAGAAAAAAACCCAGAATTATATTTGGAGAGAGTTACAGAAAGAAATAACAAAGCAGATACAGAATCCATAAGCGAACCCCCTGAATTTTCCCCCAACCCAAAACTAAATCTATCTTCCCCAGTGCTCCAGTCCTCCCCTGCCCATGCCTCTGCCATCCAAGAGGCCTAAGCACAGCCTCCCAATAACACAGCTCCTGCCTGGCACAAGGCTGGAGGGGGAGGAAAGGAGAACAAGCTGGCCTTGCCATGAGTTTATGAAGAGATAGCAGAATTATGGGATTGAATAACAATCTTCCAGTCCCCAGAGGACTCTTTTTAACCTTGTAGTTCCCAACCTGGGACAATTGCCTTAAGGAAGGTGCTGGCCTATGTGAACCCCATCTTTGCCATGGTTGTGCCACCTTTTTTGATACACAATCAATTTGATTGCCTGAATTTGGTAAAAACAGCCTTTAACTATACAGCCTGGTCATCAAAGATTTTTGGCAATTATATGCTAGTACTTATAGAAGGATTGAAAAATGTTTTCTTGCATCACCAGGACATACCCCAAGCAGGATAACATCATTGTGTGCTTGATGGTGCTGCACATAGCAGTGAAGTTCAGGATTTAGAGAATGGATTCCTTGTTTGCCCAGACAATGTCTTGATGTGGTCCAATTCTGTAACACTAGCCTCTGCTAAAGCTGTTTCTGTTCAAGATTTAGCTTTCTGGATCATTTGCAACTGCTAATCCTTGACATCTAACTAATGCCTGAATGTGAAGGTTGCTAACAACATCCTTTCCAAAATCACTTTGACCTGTCTATTACGTTATCCCATGAATGGCTTGCAGAAGGAAGTAATCAAAGCACCTATAGTTCCAGCTAGTGCTAATTGCCTTTTCATCTGTTTCTGTCTCTTTTTACTTGTGTCCAATAAATGTTGGATATGCAGGGATTTAAATCTGCATTGCAACATAATTTAGTTCATTTGATACATGACCCACTAAGCTTCAGCTACAAGTATTTCTCCTGCCCCATGTCAAGCACTTCAGGGATGTCAAAAGCAGATATGGAGAATCTGAAGTGCCTGGTCTTAGCAAGAATGCCTAAAAGGTCAGGGGGAGGACATTGTTTCAGGTCTCTAGCTTTGATACTTACTAGCTCATGGAAACTTGAAAACACAGCACGTTTGTATTGCATATGAACTTTCTTCTTCTAAGCTGCTGTAGATGAATATAGCTACAGGACAAAGCTATCAATTTTTGATTGCCTCTAATTTTGACTGGGCAATGTGACATCTCATAAAGGAGTCCAATTTCCAAGAGACAGGTCTGTAATAATTTCTAGAAATAAAGATGCCCTAAGGTTACCTCAAGAGAGTTCAGAATCGCTGCATCTGGAAAACCTTGATCGCAGCATCTTGAGAGGTTAGTAGAGAAAAGCAGTCAAAGCAGTCTATGTTTGAAACCTCTTCTGATTGTATGAAGCTTCATATTTTCAGGAAAGGCCAGACTGAACTGAACTTGGACTATTCTGAACACAGACTGGAATAGTTCTTACCAAGTTCTTAACAGTGAACAATTGTTATCATATGTTTTTCATTAATTCATAGAATTTTAAGACTAAGAGGGACTACCCATGACCCTAGATGTTCATACCTGTAGCAGTTTCTTTCTAAAATGATGGTTTGGCATAAACAAAGTTTGTTGGGAACATTTCTGTTCTGACTGACCAATTTTCTACAAAATCCATGCAGGACCTAAGGGGCAAGTGCTCCCTGGGCTGATTCCTGAATGAATTCTGCCTGGTTTCACCCCAAGCTCCTGAAACTCCAGGATTTACATGTGTATCCCTCCAGGACCTTCTCCATCCTGTGGTCCCAAGGCCTCCTTGGGTAAGAGTCTTGTAGGAATTTTCCACACTGGGACAGGAAACCACCTAGCTTTTCCTGATGCTGCAGGACTTCTCAGAAGTACAGGTAGTTTGCCTTGTTTGGCACAAACTGCTGTGCTTTACATTATTTTTTGTGTTGGAATTTTCCACAAAACAGAAATTTCAAGTTTCAGCTAGCTTCAGTCCAGGCTTCTTGAATGCTTTCTCAAGAGGATTTTACACCTTGGTGATTGCAAACTCGCATCCTAACTCCAAAATATTTGCTAAAACGTTTTCAGATGGAAATTACTCTTACCTGTCTCTCTCTTCACTGGATTAGAAAACTACTTAGTACTTTTGTCCCTGGAAATAACATTCTGTAGCAGGCATCAGTTTAATTTTGGTGTAAAACAAGCAAATAGAAACAAGTTCCCAAAGGCTGTGACCTGAGGCAAGGCAGGGAAAGCACTGTGCCAAAGCTAAGCTGCTTTGAGCAGTTTCACCTCGGGAGTCTCTTACAGCAAAAGAGAGGGTGGAAAACAGGAATACCTATTTAGGGATGGTGTTGGTCAAAACAACACTGGTCTGAAGATAAAGCAGTAATTAATCTATATTATTGTTGGTTCATAGAGGCATTTGATAGCTCCCTTTTATGAGCTGGAGTTTTGTTTCACTTGTGGTCAGAGTCAAAGCTGGTGTATGCTAGCAGCAATCTTTGCTGGGCAGTGAAGCTGAGCTCCTTCATGCCTGCCAAGAAACTTGGCCAGGGGTTAGGCTTCTCAATCTGCGTTAGTGTTCAGAAGCCAACCCTTGCATTTTTGTTTGCTAGCCCCAAGTAGATTACAGAGACATGGTGATGGTTCCTCCTCACATCTGCATAAAGGGTCAGATGTGCCATAATGGAAACCACAGCTTCAGGCTGTTAAGGTCACCTTTGCTGGATAGTCAGATCAGACAGAGTTTGTGGGAAATGCTCTGTGCTCTCAGCTGGGAAATGGCCTGAGCTGCTCAGAGTACTAGAGTGCTGGCCTCTCGATCAAGAATAAATCTCAGATTTCATGCTTCAAGTTTGCTCATTTGGCAGCTTTCCTGAGAGCTCAAGTCACTTACAGCTTTAAGCATACAAAATGTATGTGTGGTACAATCACCCTGCTTGGACATCCCAGTGGACCGAAGTATTTGAGTACCTGAAGTTACTTCTTTGTAATGTATAGAACAGCAAGCATTCCAAAAACAACCTAACTGTGTGTTTAAACAGTCATTATTGCCTTCTGGGTAAATAACACATGTTTTTTAAATGGTCTCTGTACACAATAGACACTAACACAATAAATCCTAATTGCTCTGAAGGACCCATTAGGCTCTATCAGGTCAATACATATTGGAAGGGTTTTTTTGAAAGTCACTCACCCTGTTGTTATATCAGCTACAATTTGAAACTCTGTAAGTAAGTATTTGCTCAATGAAGAGTGAGGGTTTTGCCAAGGCCATACTAATTTATCATGTCAACTTCACTATGGGGACTTTTCTTTTCAAGGGTTCATGTTAGGGAGGAAAAAAAAAAAAAGCAGCACAATGTGGTATGTTTCAAAAACTACATATCTGAAAAGTTTCAGGCTGCAGTATGCCTCCCCAAGAAAATAAAATGTAAAGTTCACCTCCTCCTCAGCAGTGCATGAATCACAGCAAGATGTGATCAGATGTGGCTGTGGTGCTGGTGGCCAGACTGTGGCATCCAGAGACCCTTCCTCATCTCCAGTGACCCACCTGTGCCTTTTCACAAGGGCCGTGACCCTGCCTCTGCTTTCTGCATGCTGTGGTGGTGGCACCTTTGGACAGGAACACCCCTTTGGTTTACCAACTGTGCTTCACAGAAAGGGGTCCCAGTCTCCAGGGGTGACCAATGGAAACTAAATCTGTAGATTTTCTGTGCACTTGCATGTACAAATATTAAGTATTGTTAATATTGGCAAAATGAATTTCGAGTGCAGTCACTCTTCCTGATTTTATTTTAGCCATACTTAGCTGAACTTCTGATAGCATTTTACAAACTGTAGCACTTGTGTCAGGTCTTGCTAAAGTCTGTGTCATGTTAGAAATCAGTTTTTGCATTAATTCACTCAGGAGTTGTCTAGTTCCATGTAACTTTTTGAACTGAATGTTTTTGTTCTCCTGCAGTTCTTAAGGTGTGTAATTGTACAGACGTGTAAAACCGAACAGTAGTGACATAGATGAGGACTGTTGAGGGAGTGTTGATGAGGCATCCATGGTGAAAAGCATTTAAGTGATTTAGCTCTGAATTCCTGTTCCCAGCCCATAGCTTATAAATCATTTGGGCACATGAGAAAAAGTTTGCCCTTGCTGCTGTTGTACTTCATAGGATTTGGGTTTTAGGGTCCCTCTGCAGATGGCAGCAGTCATTCTCGTTCTGCTCTGCCCACTCGTGAAGGGCTAAGAGCTACCTGTCTCCCTGCCCGTCAGGTCCATCCTGCCTGTGAGGTAGCAGGGACCTTGGTGTCTTATTTAGGAGCCCCTTTCTGGGTCTAGGTGCACGAGATCAGTCTCAGTACCAGGGTTTGCAGTGCTGGCAGCCTTGTAACTCTCAGGTGGCAATGCAAACTCTCACCAAGGGTGGAAGCAGAAACATGCCTGTTGATACAGCACAAAACTGTTCCCTGCATATAGGGGAAACATCTCATTTAGTTAACAGTACTGCGCTGGAGCTGGCTGGGGGCTGCACTGTGATGCCAGACATGATGGCTGTCCATCCCTGCACCCATGGCAGGCACCAAGGCACAGCCATGCCAGTCTTGTACTGCTGCAAACCACTCTGTGATTTCCAGCAGCCCCTCATTGATGCAGTTCATTATCAGGGGTCACTGCTAATCCAAGCAGCGCCTGAGCTAGTGGAGCTTCCAGCTGGGGTGACTGGCAGACTGCCTACCAGCACCAGGAGCTCATAGTCACCTGTGCTGGGCCCCCATTGCTCCCTTCCTGGGAGCTGAAGACTTGTCAGAAGCGGAGAGAAAACCAGGATTTGCTACTCCAAGCAGTGAGGGTTGAGGGCCGGGGACAGCAGGCTGGACCTACAAGAAGAGGGGCAGAGGGTTCCTGCCTTGATTTGGTGCAGGCACAGCCAAGGGCCAAGATCAGTTCTCTCCGGCTTTGTTTCTGTCCAGAGCCTGGGCTGAAAAGCTCTTTGCAAAAGTCTGCTGAGTTCTCTAACAAGGGCAAGGGTAATAGCTAGTCTGTACAAAAGAAGCTCACTTAGTCCTTTTCTGGAGTCTTTTAGAAGTTGCTGTATCCTTAACAAAGGCAGTTTGTCCAGGTAAACAGTGCTGACAATACAGCAGTGAAAAGAACCAAACACAGGAATATTTACTACATTTTTAACTTCCTGCTTCTACCAGGAATCGCTGCACCCCAGCTGAAAATGCCTCGACAAGTAGAAGGTATGTCTGCCAGGACACACTGTCAGCCTGTGCCCATATCCTCTGCGCCAGAGCCACGAGCAGGGACCAGTTGGACCCTCAAGCAGACCTATGATGGAACTTCATGAACATGGATTAAAGGTAAAGCAATTTCCTAGTAATTTGTGACATTTTTTAAACAACAGCAGATTCCTAGGGGCAGGATTTTTTTTTTGTCTCCAGGGTTTGCCAGGGCAAGTTCTGTGTAAGCACAGCTTCTGTCACTAATACTGCTGGATGCACGTGAAGCACTGTGCTCTCGTACTGTGCTGCAGATGAAGAACAGGGCTATCAACTGTACTTGCACTTACACCCTATTTAATACTGTTCTGGTTGCTCTGCTACATATTCATAAAAAACAAAAAGGGAAACAGAAGCACAGAGCAAGCCAACAGATGTCTACCTGGCTCTTAATTGGATTTGATGTGTCCCCAGTGTAGCAAACGCAGTGTTATTTACAGCCAGGCTCTAAGAATTAGATACATCTGGAGGAGTGGTGAAACCTGAACCAGGCTACAAGAGTTGATAGATGAACTGAAGAGCTTCCCCATTTCCCCCTTATCTCTTCCCCTCTTACCTATGTACCAGTTCCCCACTGTGTGTTGAATCAAATGAAGGACACGCATATAAAAATGAAAAATAGCAGGAAAAAAAAAAAAAAGGAGAGAATTTCTGCTCTTGTGGGCTTTCATCAGCATTTTCTAATTGTACAGCAATGATGATAATAAAAAGGCTGTCCTCTGCTCTCAGCTATAATTTGGATAATCAGCTGAAAGCCATAATGAAACTGTCCATGATTGCTTTCTGCTGGGCTGCTAGTTCATAGAAACTCATTGTTGGGAAGAATTAAAAGTTAGGACTCCTGCTACAGGGCTGTGCCACTGTGCTCCAAAGGATAGCTTTATGACAGGCAGAACTTAGAGGACGGAGCATGGGTGTAGGGACTGGAGATTTTTTTTCTTGTTAAAAAAGAGTGTCAAATGATATGCATGTCTAGGCTGGGTGGACTTGTAGACATAGAGGATTCTGGAAGTGGTAATGAGATCTCTGGCCTTAAAATCCCTGAGGACTTTGATGTCTGGTAGCAGCAATTGGTGGCATGAGAGCTGCTGGCCATAGATTGATTGGCAAGTCAGATTTTACCTCTGGGAGGAAGACAGGAGCTAGGTTATGCTTTGCTTTTTAGCTAGGTTAGTCTTTGCTTTTTGGGCTCGGGATGCAGCTGGAGATATTTTGGGTGCATGAGATTTTGGGTGCTGGTGTTCCCCAGCACCAGGCCTGAATATGAGCCGTTCCTGTGGGTGATGTACTGCTGCGGCTATGTCTTGACTAGCTGATACAATGCTGAGTGTTATGGCTCAGATTGCCCTCCCATATGCATCAACTGAGGAGTGAGGAGCTCATTGTTCAAGGACATGAGACCAGTCTTCCTCCTTAGCTAGAATAAGTGCACTGGCAGAGTGGGTGTAGCCTGTGACCCACCAAATCTGGCATCTGAAGCAGGTCTTCCCCTGCGTGCCCTGAGCTTCGGGAGTAGTGGAGGCCGTTGAAAACCGTGCTGTTAATTTAGTTTCGCTAGTGCAGATTGCCGTTCCAGACATCGGGTAACTCCCGCAAGAGTCCGTGGGAAGGGGCTTTCGGCACGGGTAGGGTCTCTCAAAAGGGCCATGCTCGTCCCTTCGCCGCAAGTAGTGAGGAAAGCGGTTCTGAACGATCACCCTGCGGCTCCGGAGCGGCGAGCCGGAGGGAGCCCAGGCCAGGAATGTGCTAGGGACGCTGCAAGCACTCTGGTGGCGGGACGGGCGCAGCCCGGTCCGGTTTCTCTTCCTTGCTGCAGCTTAGCTTCCCGAGAGGCTGGAGCGCTGTGCCGGTAGGCAGCAGGGGAGCGGCGGCAGAGGGAAGTGCTGCCGTGACCCTTGTACCCGGCTGATGTGCGGTTGCCGGAGCAGGGTAAACGCAGAGCACGACCCTGAGAGCCTCCCACAACCCCAGAGGTTTCTCCCCTTCCCCACTCCATCAAGTTACGGCGGGGTGAGGCTCCGGCCTCTTCCCACCGAGCGAAGCTGAAAGGCCCGAAGAGGCGAAACGGCAGTAGCACTGCAGCCGCCTCCTGTCTTCTCCTCCAGCCGCTGTCCCCGTCCTGCGTTACACTCCACGACGAAGCGGGAAGCCGGGTCAGGCCGGCGCTGGGGAGGGGTTTGGTCCTGGGTCGCGGGAGGGGCCCAGTGGGCGAGAGAGGAAGGAAACAGGATCCCTCCAGGCTTGCCGCCGTAAACAAGGAGCCAGGGGCGAGTGCGGAGCGGCTAGTGGTCAGACAGTACCGCCACTTGTTCACTGCCCCGCTTCTCCCCGGGCCGGGGCCACCGCGGATCTCCGCGCGGGACTCCGACAGAAAAGCTGCAGCAGGCGGGGGCAGAGTAGCGCGCCGGGGACGCTTCGATTCGCCTCGCCGCACCGGGACTAGCTGCTCGGGCGGAGGCGGGGCCAGCGGCGGGGCACCGAGGCGGAGGCGGCTCCGGGGCGTGCCCGGGCGGGGCTAAAGGCGGAGCGCGGGCGCGGCTCGGCGCGGGGGCGCCCGCTCGCACCAGAGCGCNGGTGTGCCAGGAGATCACCGTGCCGATGTGCAAGGGCATCGGCTACAACCTCACCTACATGCCTAACCAGTTCAACCACGATACGCAGGACGAGGCTGGGCTGGAGGTGCACCAGTTCTGGCCGCTGGTGGAGATTCAGTGCTCCCCGGACCTCCGCTTCTTCCTCTGCAGCATGTACACCCCCATCTGCCTGCCCGACTAC
>VWZE01007076.1:254797-289437 GCA_013396675.1 Eubucco bourcierii | reverse complement strand
GGGGGGGGGGGGGGGGTGGTGCAGGGACTGAGAGGCGGTCTGTCCCTGGGGAGTGCGGGGGAACAGGTGAGGCAGCCATCCTTGCATGGTACAGGAGTAGCCTGTCCTGTGTTCATGAAGCCCACGCAGCACAACCCTCAGTGCCTGCATCCTGTGCTCCAGCCTGGGTGTCACAGCCTGGCCCTGCACTGTGCAGGAGTTAGTCCTCGGGGACTGCCTTATTGTCTGCTGCCTGTGGCATTTTCTTGAGAGGTTAAGGTCACACCTCGCTGGTAGAAGAGGATCAACTATCAACTTTTATTGTGGTGCTGCACTGTGCACACCATCAGTCCCTTGTTCTGCGCAGAGATCAGGCCCTGAAGGGGTGCTGTTTGATACTTGTCAGGCCAAACAGATGACAGCTCTCAGTCAAGCTGCACTCCAATAGGAGTGGCCATGTTGCCATCTGCTGTGTGCTCTCATGTGAAGAGCACTTTAGGAAGAACAAGAAGGGGTTAAAGGCTGGCTCCCTGGTGACTAATGGTGCAAGACTTTGCTATCTAGTTAGGTGTGTAGGCACACATCAGGTCCCACTAGATAGGATCTCTTACCTGGAAGCAGCATTCCAGCACCCAGTGATAAACTCAGCAGCCACACTGACTCACCCGGTTTCTCAGTGCCTGGTGATCTGCCTCCTGCTCAAGTAGAGGCAGATCGTGCTATCAGGCACAGGGCAGCCGTTGTGGAGTGTGCAGAGGACCTGCACTATTTCAGCATGAGGTGCTTACTGAGGAGCTGTAGATACTGCCTACCTGCCTCTGGAAGTAATGCCCAACACCTCACTGGTAACCTTGTCATCCTCACCAACCAGTATGCCACTGTGTCCTCAGATCCTCAGTAAACAGGAGCTTGGCAGAGCTGCCATCCACCACCTACTGTTTCTGAGCAAGGGAAGGCCCATTACTGTAGGCAGCTGTTTGCGAATCACCTGCAGGAGTCTTCCTGTGAGAACACGCATGCTCACCAGCACAGCTCAGCCTAATGCTTGTGCCGCTGTGTCACTTGTGTTCTCCATGTCCCATTTGGTCAACTTAAGCCATCCTTGAAGCAGTTGCTGGCTTCTTTTGGATTTTGGTGTGTGCTTAACAGTGCCAAAGCAGCACAAGGTCTGTCTGGGTGGCATGGGGAATGACAGTGTCTAACAGCAGAGAGACTATGCAGCTTTTCGAGTAATTTTTAACATCACAGAGTAAAAGCCGAAGTACTTGTTTCACCAGAAAAACAACAACAACAGAGGAAAACAAAACAAAACAAAACACAACAACACCAAAAAAAAAAAAAAAAGAAACCAACACCAAAAAAAAAAAAACAAACAACCACCCACAAAAAAAAAAAACCAACCAAAAAAAAACCCACCCACAACAAAACTAAACCCAACAAAAAAAACCCAGCCTTGTCTGGAGACTATTCTAACACTATGACCAGAAAAAAAAAGAAAAAAAAAAAAAGAAAAAAGTCCATATTCAGTTACACTTTAGAAGCACTGTGTAGTTCATTGAATATTGTCAAGCAACTTCCTTGGTGCAAGTGTTTTCCCAGATAACATTACAGGGCCAAGTCAGTCCTGCGTCCTGTCCTGCACAAGGCTAATTCACAACTGTGCTGTGGGAAATACCAGTGCAGGCTGGGGGCGGCAGCTGCCTGCTGCTGAACACACCAGCTCACCCTGCCCATGCACACCTTGCCAACACCCTCTGCAAGCTCTTGCCTCAATTGCTCTTCTGCTTGCTTATGTTTCATGCCTATACTCTTATCTAAAAAGCGATGGGCTTGTCATTTATGCCATCCCTAAAGTGCTTGTCCTCTCAACTGCCAAACCCACACTGAAGTAGTTCTTGTAAAATTCCCTTAGGAACAGAGTACAGAGTCCCTGTACACAAAGAGAAAGGACTGCTGAAGCCCAAGGCCATCATGTAAGCTCACAAACACATCCATGACTTTCTGTCCTTGTTAACCACCGACACACGATGCTCCTATTACACTTGCTGGGCTATTGTCTCTGCAGTGTTTACTGCTAAATGGGGAGTGTTTCCCTGGAACTGGCTGCAGGTAGAGGTCACCTCAACACAGATTAAATATTATTCAGCTGCTAAGAGAAACAAGGTACATTGACCCTATAGTTGGTTGCTCTTTGGAAGCACAGGCAGGCAACAATCTCTGCAACTCAAATATTCTGACTGTAATTTTTTTTCCTGCCTTTTTGAGAAAAGTGCTGCCAACAAATGAAGAACAGTGAAAATTACTGTGTATCTCGCCCCCACCTGCTTGTCTTCCAGCAGAACCACCCAAAACCAGTTCCTTCCGACACAGACACTGCTCATCCCTTCAAAAGGGAGCTGTACCTTTGTGTACCTAAGAAATCCATGTAACTGCATCATGCAGAATCTAACTCTTTCAGGGGGACCAGAATGGTAAATGGAATTGCTATTTTCCTGTCTTAAGATGCTGAGTTGTAGTTGAGCCCTGTTTAGCATCAGCTGAACAGATCAAAATCCTATTGACAATGTGCTCTGGGCTATGCTACAGTAAAACTAAACCCAGTTACGGTCTGAGGCAAAATTAAGTTGGGAGCAGCAGTCTCCTGCAGGATATACTGTAGAAGCAGCTGTCAGCTCAAGATGTCATTCACCTGCCATCCAGATCACAAGAAAAGCCTCAATCTCATTTGGCAAAAAAGGTAAACGACTGCCCCAAGTTTCTGCTGAGAACCTTGCTGCTGACTGGCTGCATGTGCAGAAGCCATGTGCCAGCCAACAGCAAAGTGCATCCAGACCGATCCCACAAAGTTAAAAGGCATCTGGCAGTGCTAAGGAAAGAAAAGCTCCTTAGCAATTAGGTCACAAGTCAATCCAGGAGCTGGTCACTTGTAGTTTCCAATTTAGTGCCTCTCAAGAGAGGACTTAAAAAACATCAAATCACCTCCAGGGAGACTGGCCCTACTTAAAGGCCATTTAAGTGTGAAGAAACTGGGAATAGTTACTGGAGCAGCACAAGTCAAATTCTAAATGCAAACAACATGTGGGAACAGCCAGGCAGCTGTGCAAGACTGCCCTGCCTTCAGCTGAAGCAGGCTGCCAGTGCCCTGCCCCACGTTGCCAATCAGGCAGCTCACAGTTGCCACATGACCGCTGCTGCTGGTTCCCCAGATGTTCACAAGTCACTAAAAAAATGAAGACAAAGGGCTAGTACAGGGAATGGAGGGGCTTTAAGGCTTACCACTGTGTTTTTTTTCTTCTTTTTTCATGTTTGAGAGAAGGTGCACAGCACCAAATACTTGTGAGGAGAAATGAAATTGGACAGTTGTACAGAACACACAATTCACCTTTAATTAAAATATAGTTTATTAGTTTTTCTTTTAATACAAACATGAGAAAGGAAAGCCACCTGAAGATGTAGCGTTATTTTCAAAACTGAATAGTGATCAATACCTGAAGTGCCAAGTTCCATGGATTTGGGAGCCAGGGGCTGGCATGTTTGCATACCATAAAAGGCTATATGCATCATTTTGACAGCTGAGAGCAGCCAAACTGGTGACTGCACTCACAGCCCCACTCTCAAAGGCACATGGACTTGCTGTTCAGTGTAAGTTTCTGGGCCTTGGCTGGAAGAGGAAGTGCACAAAACCTGTGCCTTTCAGAGGGAGATCTGCTCCTAGGACAAACCGCCTAGAATCTATTTGGATCCAAGAAGGGAAGATACTACAAAAGACTTGTAACAGGAAGAGTCTAATAATACTTATCCTGTTTAGAGTTTAGTTCCAGAGCCTGAAAGTAAGCTCCATTCCAAAGTCTCAGAAAGAGCAAAGCCCAAGCCTCTAGAGCAGTTGCACAAGATAAAATTCACTTTGAAAACCAACAAAACGTTAAAAAAAAAAAAAAAAAGGGCTTTATAGAAAGCTTTTTGATAATTCTCAAATGAACACAGTATTTTTCAATCTACCATGTTAGGTAGTCAAAGCTTCTCAAACTCATTACTGTCTCATGAATGTAAATCCCTCCCAGGAAACAAAAACCTGAGGAGAGCCAGATGGATGCACAATATCAGCTTTAGGAACTCCACTGTATATAGCACAAGAGATCTGCAGTAGAACTCAGACAAGCGGTGCTGCACACACACCATTCACCACTGGATTGCTACGCTGTTCGTGATGGTGATGATGTTTCCAGACTAACTTTCCCATTCAATGCCTCAGAAAAATATACAGATTGCATCTCTTCCAGAGCAATGTAAGTATTAGAAAATGAGAGAAGCACCATAATTCACAAGAAATGCAGCATGGACCCTATACAGTTTAACAATACATAAACCCAGATCTCTGCCCGCAGTCAAAACATTCAAAGTCTCTTGACAATCTCTACTGGAGTGAAGTAGTGGGTGCAGAGTTGGAATTCCTTCCTGCTAGGCAGTTTCTTGGTTATGAACAGATCACCAATAATAGCAGCTTTTAGTAGCCAAACCAGGGAAAAGCTGTCAACATGTGTCTATGCTACTGTTTTCAGCTCCAGAGTGGCTTTATACTTTAAGAGTCCCATGTTTTGTTTTGTTTTTGTTAACACTGCATTGACCTGAAATACAAATGCAGCAAGACTCTGGATGACAGGGGAGAGGAGGGAAGAACGTTTTAACTATAGTCGTGTGGTTAGTGTTTCAATTCTAAAATTTAAAACTACTTATTATTCAAAACCTCAAGAGTTCACAGCTATAGGCCTACATAGTAAGCAAACATCTGTGGGAGAGAGAAGGAGAAAAGTCTGGTTTTTTGCACCTCTGGATACATTAGAAGGAGGAGAAAGTTGATTTGACAAAGGTCTTGTCTGCTCCTCAAGCCCTGGGCTCTGTTGGCTAAGTTTTCCCGCCTCTCCTCCTGCTGGAAGACACCATCACCGCTGGCTCGTGTGCATGGAGTTGTGGTATTCCTCCGACTCTCATGGATGCTGGTTTGTGGTGCTGCACCTTTCTCTCTCCTCAGGAGAGGATGGCATTAGAACGGCGGATACCAACTAAGTTATCAGCGCTGAACGATCGTCTCATAGCAGCTTTTGACAAGTCTTTGTATTTGTCTTCACACAGCCGGGAGATAGCCTGCACATCGCGTTCGGATGCAAAATGGAAAGTACACATTAGGGAAGCCTGAACCATTCAAGGAAGGTTTTCAAAGTGTCATATCAACACAGCAAGCACACTGTAACAGTGTTTTTTTTAAAACCTAGAATGGCTTTTTTTACCTAGAATGAGAGTAAAGAATTGCTTTGGAGGGAAAAATATTAAAGGGGGTCTATCCCCAGGCCAACAAGAACTCTGTCTATCAGAAACCCAGGCATAAAGAAGGTGAGCAGTTTCCATATCCAAGTACTCTCATTCTTTTACCAGTGTCACTGTCTAATGAAAAACTTGGATCCGTTTCAGACAAAGAAGTTTGTGCAAGTTATGCTTAAAAATGCACCTAGTAGCTAGGTCTGGTGCATGCAATAGCACAAACATTTTATTTTAAACATACAAAAATGCAGTCATTTCTGTGAGAGAAAAGGTTCAAGATGAAGAGGTCCCTGCAATCCCTCGGGCACCCTGCTCTGGGTCACTCAGTGTAAGTGAGCCTAAGAAATGAAGTTCTATAGGATGCCTGTTTTGACTTCTCTACACTTTCAGCCCCAACGTGCACTTCATGGGATCAGGACCCTGAAGAAGTCTGAGAAAGGAGGTCAGCCCACTGCTTGATAGCATAGCAGTAGCCATGGCATTCTAATACAGCTATTAAGTATCAGTACATGCAGAAAACTTAGTATTTAAATGCTTCTTCATCCAATTAATTGGTTTGCCTCTAATCTGCTTCTCTAGCTAGTCAGGCAGCCTTTATTCTGGTGCAGCTATCCTACTAACAAGCCTAATTATTTAAATCCTAAAGGTTAAACTGTGTGTCCTTCCTTGTGCAAGGACTGTTTCTGGTGAAGCTTTCAGGTATTATCAATGCAAATAAACAAGGATACATGTAATAAAAGACTGAACTGAATTTCAGTCCTGAACACTAACTTCCATTAATAATTTACCACCTATTACTAGATGAATTTTTAGAGTCCTGCAACCCTTACAAGCCTACAGCTTCCCTTTAAGGTAGCACCCATTCAGCACAGCCCAGTGTTCTGGAAGTTCAAAAGGTGAAAAGCACTCTAAACATGAATAAACTTCTAAGTATATTTTAAAATAATTATTTACATTTATTTCTGCCGACCTTCTGCAGGCATGCATTTGGCTCAAGAGTGGCATTCTTTGAGACACTGGCTGCAGGAGCAACCAGTGCAAGACCAGACAGACTCTCCATCCTCTTCTAATGCTAGCACAACAATCACAAAGCAGCCTGCACTGGGACATATAGCCACAGTTGCCCATGTGGTGTAAATCAGTTTTCAGTTCCTGGAATACAAATTCATTGCTCCATACAGGCTCTTATCAACTGCTTATGTGCTTCCAACCGAAAGGTACAATTAAAAAAAAAAAATAGCAAATGGTTTAAATATTTATCACACTTTAGAATTAAACCCCAGGATGTCCTTTATATATGCATTACTAAATACGTTATGGCAAACCAGAAATTGTGCTGAATCTCTGGTTTTAAATGCCAAGCCCCCAAATGCTATCAAAGAAGAAACAAAACAGGTTCACAATCTGTAAATCATCCACTTATGCCTGGGCACTGAGCAGTTCAGTAAACAGTTTCCTGTGGAATATGAACTGCCCTGCAATCACATTTACAATTAGTGACAGTGTTAGCTTAAAGTGCAAGTAGAAAGGGTGAAACAAAGCAGAAGAGTTGCACTGCTTAACTTTAAAGGAATTCATAGGCACACCATACCTATCACTTGAAATGACCAGGAGGATCACAGTTATTTCCAAAGTTCAGACACTTCTGGCTGAGATAAAATTAAAAAAAAAAAAAACAAACCCAACCCTGGTACAGGGCAGAATTATTGGAGGGTGGACAACAGAACATGCTAAACCAAGTAGCACATCCCTCTTTGAAAGGGCGCATGGTATCAGTGTAGATAGGGCATGTGGTAATGTCTTTGTTGAAAGGTCAACAAAACAACATGCAGAGTCATCAATTAAATCTGGACAGATGAAAGGCTGCATTGATCCAACATGAAATTTTGCCTGGGGACTCTGCAAAAGTTCCAGTTTTTTAAAAATGTGCCTTCATAGCAAAGCAGGCTGCAGGCACTCACAGATGGGCAGCCTTTCCCATTGAGCAGAAGGAGCAAGTACTCTGTATTTACACTGCTGTGGACATACTGGGCTCCTAACAAGCAATTATGCCAAAAGTTTATCTTGAAGCAGTATGTCTTTGGAAAGGTGAGGTTCTGAAAGGTGTGAAAAGAAACATTATTTCTGCAGCAGTCCTCAAACGATTTACTAAGCCATAAGAGCAGTAAGTGCTTCCTCTAAATCTAAAAGCAGCTGTGCAGTGGGATGCAGTGGGAAACCTTCAGCTGGTAGTATTTAGAAAAGGCTGAGTGTGACTGTCTCTAGGTGCTTGGAATATGGGCTGTGACCAGAGGACAGACAATCCATTACATGTCACTAATCCTTTCAATCTTAAGTAGCCTAACGGAGCTATGGTTCCCAAAATAACAATCCATTTTATTTTGCAGTCTGCTAGAGTTCCACAATCTCTGTCACTTCTTTCCTTAGAATGGTACCTTAGCTTGCTTATGTGTGGCTTTAGAAGTGCAAACTGTAGTTAGGAGGTTAAACTGGCCTCTAAGACACCAATGTAAAAACTTTCTAGTTCTTCTGACTGCCACTTATGATTAGCAATGGATGCCCTTGCTACACATACAGATTAAGAGTTCCCTGCTCAGCCAGTCTCAGATCATTACCTCCAGTTTCTGCGCTCTCTCTTTACTGAGAGGCTCCAGCAGAAAGCTCAGGTTATTGTCATCTGCTAGGGAGCGAAGATCGAAGTAGTATTTGGCGTAAACACTGGCAGGAACATTGATATTAAACTGCAATAGCTCCAAGAAGTGTCTTTCCATCTCATTCCTAGGAGGCATAAGGGACAGAAGACAAAGGAAAAAAAGATTGTATTAGCTGGCTGAAAACACTGAAGAGACTTCAAGCTTGTTTTTAAATCCAGCAACTTTGAAATAGTCATCAAGAGCTTTGCATTATTAGTTTTGAGAGACAGGTCATTCATTTGTGCTCAAAACAAGGTGCAGCTTTTGAGTCCTGGCACCTCCAGCTCAGAGAGAAAGGTAGTGCCCTGTCATGCACTCGCTTGGCTGACCGGGGAGGTTCATTCTTCGGAGTTCCATTAGTGCAGCTGTACAATTCATGCACCATTCTCACTCTCGTACGGCCCCACACTATAGTCATCAGATGAAAGGAATGATGTATGCTGTTTATTAGCTCTGAAGAACTTGCAGACATTTTCACCAGGCTGATAACAGGAAGGGGGTTTATTGAAGTAGAGGAGGACTAACAAAAGGAGTAGGCAGATCACCACGGCAACAAATGGATCTATGAAGAGCTGCTGCTATTATCTCACAGAAAAAAGGCTCTTGAAGCAACATGGATTCATCTCCAATAAATAAATAAATAAGCAGCATTAGGTGGGAGAAGGAATTTTCTCCTCAATAGCATTAGGCAGGATAACAAAGTACTATGTCAAAGGGCACTGACCAGTTTTTACTCACTGGGCAAAATATTTGGAGGAAAGTGCCATGACATGAAAAAAAAGCTGCTGCTTCTACTGTACCATGGTCAGCTAAATCAGAGAGATTCTACAGAGGAAAACCAATGTCTTACAAATCATCCTTAAAGAAACTGGTGGTACCCAAAACAGACAATTCAGTTCCACACTGAATGATTGTTCCTACTGGTAGCAGACCTGTCTCAGAATTTAGCAGCTGCATAGGCCAACTGTGAATACACTAGAAGATAAGTTGTACAATCCAGTTCCAAGGCTGTCCTTGCTTTTGGCGAGGTTTTAAAAATGGACGTTTTGCCTATCCGAGGGGGAGAAATAAATTAAGGATTCATCCAGGTTGTGTCCTGTATTGGATGGTGGGTCCCAATATGAATAGTGGCTTTGTGCTTGTTTCTAGCATAGTGGACTTGAGTATCATTGAACCTAGTGCCAAAATTAATTTCCTGTTCATATGGTCATAAGCCTATAGAAATGTAAATCAGATAATGTTTTGATGATCAGCTGATCAGAGCTTGATTTACCCTGTGAATAAATGTCCTCTTTGTACTCACCAGGCTAATACATTTTAATTGTGTAAAAATACAATTCTTCATTGGATTAACAAGTCAGTTAACAGTGGTTGAAAACCTGAGAAGGACAATGCCCGTGTGTTTTTCGTGTCATTTACAAGTACAGGTAGTCAAAAGAATGAACAGCATGCATCCTCTTACAAGCAATCATAGTGAGATTAGCAGCTGCACAGCTGATTTTTTAGTGATTATGGCCTCACACTCAAAGCAAGTTTTGACAAAGGTTGATTTCCTCTTCCTTTTACTTTTCCCCCCCATCAGAAACCAGCAAAACAATACACTCCCCCCCCCGCAAAGAAAACCAAAAGAAAAAAAATCCTTTTAGCAAAAACATCCACTTTTGCTTTGGTCAATAAGAAAGGGCTTGTGAAAAACAAAGTAAGATGAATGCTTTACCTTTGCTAAGTAGGAAGAGAGTAAGGCAAATGAACTCACCTGCCATCACATCTTCTAACCCACTATCACATTCTCTGAGAGCCACAGAACTCGAATTTAACAGAGTAGCAAGCACTAAGGAGAGCATGTTTGGTGGGGCAAGGTGCACCTACACTGCCTTCAGAAAAGGTGCCCGACTCATATACATCCCTACATATGCACAGATTTGCAAACTGGGTGAACTAAACTTGGTATAAAATCTGTTGGGGTTTAATTCTCATTCTTGGCTTGCAGTGGCTCAAAAAGAGTCTCCATCAGGTTGGTGAGATCCTTCTAGATATGGACCAAGATGTACACCAAAAGTGCACCAACGAAACTTCCTTACAGATAGGCCTTTACTGTGCACAGGAATGGCCTGCCCTTAGAGCAATACCTGGTTGAGTCCTGCCAAGCAATCTTAAGCTGGGTTGCTACTGAGGGGTTTGGGTGAATTTTTTGGGAGCATCATCAGCCATCTCCAATACTAGAATGTAACTACGCCTGAAATCCTTTGCCTATTGTTTTCACTCAATATTGCTTTTATTCAAAATACCCAATACTCACCATCAAGTGACTACTTTGAAAAATACTGAAACTACTGAAGTTCACAATTAAATACAGTACCAACTATTGATTGAAAGTAGACTTATAAACTTAAAACTCAGTTTTGCTGATTATCTTAAGCAGTTTTCAGAGGTCCTCATTATGGTGATGTTATCCAACCCAGGAGCCATGAAGGCTGCCAAGCTGCAGCAGTGTGGGGCCTGGGATGGAGACTCCTGGGCCTCTATCAGAAAGGGGTTGTACAGCTTCTGCCCATACCTAAATTCAAAGTTCTACAAAAATCCCATGTTCAAATTGAAGGAATAACCAAGCCTAAATTTAGTCTATTTTCCTTACTACCATCGCTGCTTTCAAAATATAATTATTGACAATTTCAGGAGACCCACCATCAGCAACAGAGAACAGACATCCTGCTTGTTACAGATGTTTTCAGTGATATCAATTTGATTTGTCTCAAATAGGGTTAGAAGAAGAGACATCAAAAAGACCAAAATGTATACTCCAGGACTCCTAGCATCACTGACCTCAGTCAACCTCAGACTTATTTGCAGCAGCACTTCAAGTATGTTCCTCAGATAGATGAGCACTCTGAGCCAGGTTGATGAAGATGTATGTTATGTAAAATCACTAATTATGCTTTCCTGAAAGCATGGCTGGCACAGCCCTTCATTTGGAGACTGAGAACACCCTGAAAAGGGCATGTATAAAACAAAGTACTATGTTTGCTCTTGCTGTTTGCAATGTGAAATGACTCAGAAAATAAAAACTGTTTTGATGCAGAAACCCCTCCGTTTTCGTAAAAGCTGCCCTCACCTAAAGAAAGAAAACTGGGTATTTCTCCTCACAAAGAGTCCCAGATAAATTAATTGTTTACTGTATTTAAAATATTAGCTTCAGGTTTGAATTCAAGGGAGAGAGCATGGAGCAAGAACAGACTCTCACATAAGAAGCCTCCCAGCGCTGTGTGCAAACCTCTGCTACCTTTGCTCCTGTACTAGAAGTGACTTTCACTATGCAGGCATGGACACATACTCCATTACAACACAGCAGTGTGGTAAACTTACACATAAAATGTGATGAAATTTATTAACATCAGAAAACCTGACATTAAGCTAGCCTTTTAGTATTTCTACCTCTAGGGCAAGGGAAACAGGGGAACAAGCTGCAGGTACCATTAAAACAATAACGCTGACATCTCAAATCTCTCAGAGAGAGAACTTTGTGAAGAATTTAACAGAAAATCTTAATGGGCCACTCTACATAAATACATCTACAGCCCATAGTATGTGCCTGGAGCCACGAGGGCGAACATCCTCAAATTGCAGAAACTGTAGGGCTTAAGGTTAAGTACAGCAAGAAAAGAGAGCAGAATCAAAGTTGTTTTTTTTTTTTTTAAAGAAACCTACAGCTGAGGCAAGACTATATACAAGGAATAGCAGAAGTAAGATTGACAACCTTGTTCTCAGCACTGTAGGTAAGTCTAAGAACTCGCCCAAAGAAGATGAGTTGTAGTAGCTAGACATAACGATGCGACCACAGGCACCAACGCAAATGGCACTTGTCATCTGGCAGCAGCAGCTAGGAATTCAGACCTCGAGATTTTTAGGTCTTAGTTGGATACCAGAGCAGAAACATAAACCACAAGACTACCTTGCAATTTTTCAAATTCTAAATGAGAAAAGGCAGGGAACAGATTTACTACTACTACTATTTCTTTTTTCCCTCCCAAACAAGACTTTTGGTAAGATCTTAAATTGGGTACTTTAATTTTTTTGCATTGGTGTAACACTAATGTAAACAACCATAGTTTATTACTGGGGGAAAAAAGTCAAGGAAACTAACTTTAATGTTACTCACCTAAGTAATTAAATACTACTAGAGGTTTGTCTCAAAGTAGGGTTATCCAAAGTTTCCTAGGTTAAACAAGGAAATGAGGCTCGATACCAGATATATATCACATACACATATCATAGCACCAGAGAGAGAAATTTTTTCAGTCTGATCACCAAAGTTGCCATTTAAAAAAACACCAACCAACAACCACAAAAACATTGCATCAAGATGAAAGTCCACCATGGCAAATGAGCCAAACCTTGCAACTTACATGTCCTCAACAGTAATGTCCTTCAATATTTGGCAATAATCCACGTTCCACACAGCTTGATCATCCCAGACTTTAGAAGCCAACAGAATAGCTCCCAGGACTATCCTCTTCCAGTTACTAGGGCATATGTCAATCTCTGCATAGGTTAAAAGCCTTTCCAAATAAACCTATAAGAAAAAAAAAAAAAAAAAAAAAAAAAAAAAAAAGCAGGACCTGGAGCTGAGTTCTGAGCAGAAAGCATGCTAGTCCAATACAACAATTTTATGTCATTACCATTAAGTGTGTCAAAATAACTATCAGCAATTACTACTTACACTTTAGAATCCAAACTTACAGAAATTACAAGTTCCATTTTTATTATAACACAAGAACTGGACCACCAAAGTGTAGAACAAAGATACTGAAGAATCATTTCTGAGCAATATGCACTGCTGTCTCTTTGTCACTGATTCCCAGTCACTCAACTTCACACCAGCTTCTCATCATGGTTAAAGTTCAGCACTTAGAGCTTAACAGGAAACACTAAAACCTTCACTGTGATTTCTAGTTGTGGGACAAAGATGCATTAATTGATGTAGCATTGTTGCACCATAGTGCTACTTCTACTTCATCCTGTAAAGAATAGACTTCACTTCACCTACAACAACTTCATCCCCTTTTTCATCTACATCACCAACTGCTTTGCTACTGAAAGATATCCAAGACCAAGATACATGCATTCCTCCCATGTAATCTTAAGTCATCCCAAAGATGTTGAATCAGTCCCTTCCTCAAAAGTTTTCTGGTATTTCACACTCCTATAATGATCCATGAAGCAAGTAATTTGCACCTTCAGATCTGCATATAGATAGTCTAGGGAACAGGACATTAAAAACAAAGTCCAAGGTCCTAGTGAAACCTTAAGCTGCTGTGTGCAGGGAGCTGTTGTGTAAGTCTAAAGGCAATCAATCTTTATTACTCGGGTTATCCCGCACCTTCATCCCATCTTTGGTTGTAGCCATCAAGTGGACTAAAGGTGTTGCTACAATAACAGAGCCATCTAGTGGTAAAAGTCACTTTAAAAACTATCTCTTGCTACTATTTGTTGTGAGTACCTCAGCTGACTAGACTGGCCAGGGTTAGCGATCATCTTGTTCTGCAAAAATTGTTTGCATATCTTTGGAAAAGGCCAAAACTTCAAACTACTTTCAGAATTTCAAAAGCTCTATCTAGCTGACCCTTTCATTACTCATTTTTTTATTAAAGAGAGTCCTTCAAGTTGAGTTTCCCCAATTGCCGTATTGTCTTTTGGTGACAGTTCTCTTTTGTTGTTCTTTTAGACTGTTTTTTCCAGACAGAAGCCTAATGAAGACTGAAATCTATAATTCAAAGTGCAGTTTGAGAGACTAATGCAGGTGTTAGGCCTTTTTTCTATCATCCTTTCTCTGCATATACATGGATGTATATGTATGCATATATGTCTGTGTATATAATCAGTAACATTGCCAACTTTTTCTATACATCTTGATTTCTGAAATCAAACAACAAAATATGAGATTATTTTCTTACTCTTGTTCTTGAGTTACAAGAAACTCCAAGTCACCTGGCGAAAAAAGTTAGTCTCTTTGGTTTAATATAAATTTCTTTGACAGAAAGGTGACAACAACTGAAGGATGTAATAATGGGAAAGTTCATCTCCTGGAGTTCCTGTAGTATTGATCCCTCCACCCCTTAGGCACTGCTACTTGCACTGTTCTGATTAATATAAACTCAAAAGTCCCACTTGCCCTTGCACACAACCAAAATAACCAAAACATCCCACTGTTCAGCCCTTCTGAAGCTTCTACAAGGAGTTAGATGATATAAAATAAGTAATTTTTGATTGGACAGATTAAACATTACAAGCCCATACACAGAAAGGTAATTAAGTTGCTTTTTACCTAACCACTTCTCTGACTACTCTGATGACCTCACTTACAGTGTCTTCATTATTAACATGGTTTTGAGAGAGACTGTAACTATTTTAATGTCATTTCAGCTCAGTTCAGTCATTGATGGGAGGAAAAAACTTGGTGCAAAAGCTTCAGTGTCAGCAATCAGGTATCTCTTACCAGTGTCACTATTGCACATTCAGCTGTCAGCTGTGCAGCACTGAAAAGTGTCCGAACAAACCGGTAGATGTGCTTGTGGTCAGGGTCATGCTTGTAGTAGTCATCTGGAACTTCTTCCCGCTGAAAGAAAGTTCTCTGGTTTACTGAAAATCTATCTTACTTAATACTGACTTTAAATAACAGCCACTCACACTTGTCTCTTCTCAGCAAGCAGAAGTGTACACAACCCTTCCCTGTCACAGAGGTAGGACAAAATTATATACTGAAAGAAGCAAGTGGACTTGCAGTATTAGGAAAATTCAAACCAAAATACAATAGCTTTACCTGATTTTTCTTTTTCTGTGAAAGCTTTTAAAATCTGCAATGCTAATGGGAAAGATCATGAACTACCATCATTACTACAGGTGCTAACTATTGTTCAGGGAACATTTTACAGATTAAAAGAATTTTCTTAAAGGTTTCTCTCTGCAAGAAAATCACAGATACATACACACCATGGAAGTACCCGCTCTTCAAAATGGCAAAATTAAAAGTCTTTACATGATTCTCCTTACAGCTGAGGAAGAGTTGGAGAATATATGTCAATCTGTCACAGGCAGGACTGAGAGGTAACTTACAATGTCTTCGTATGAGTTGTTCTTGAGAGATTGCATAACTCTGACACAATGCTAAACCACTTCTAAATACAGAGGAAAAGCTTAGAAATAAACAGCCTATAAATGCAATTCTGAAGTAAGGTTTTGGGAATTCTGGCCCAGTCCCCTAAACATTCTGATATTCAGCACTCTTGCTGGAAGGATGAAACTTCAAGAGCTCAAAGTTCACACACTGATTCTGCAAGTCAATTCACACACTGGTTTCTATCTGCAGTCCAAGTTAGACCTACAGTATACTAAAAGTACCAGGGAGAACAGCACAACTGCTTGATACTAAACAAGTAGTCATAAAATAAGCAAAACAAGCATTTTCGTGTGGTTTTGTAGTTTAAAATAGCCAGGTAACAGTGTCAAATAAAATGAAGAGGTAAGTTAACTTTGTACTCTTCCTCACAGCCTCTAATCAATGAGGGTTCCCTCTTCAGGGTGAGCATGAAACATTAGGAATAATGTGAGCAGGATCCCTCTTGCATGATTCTTGTGCAATGAGCAGTACAAAAGCACATCTGGATGTACATCTTTCCTGACTGGAACTCAGCAGGAAAGGACTGAGACTGATATTTGTGAGTAAGCCCTGTGATGCTCATAACAAATCATGAAATCTTTTAAGTTATTTCTGCTACTAGGGTCAATAGAGCCTGGATTTGGAGTGCTTGTGACTGAATCTTTAGAGGACAAGGCATTCAGAGATTTCTTAGAGCTAACGAACCTTTTTAAAGGAACTGCAGGCAACCAGTCATTGCTATTGAAACCAACAAGCCATTTGTATCTTCCCCCTCAGAAGTATGACATGCAGTCATTACCATATTTCTGTCTGTATATTGCAGTAAGGTAAGAGGTCTTCAATGGTCCCTAAAGGACATTATTTTCCTCTATTCTTACTCGTTAAACATGAGGTAGACTCCACGAAAGGAGCAAATTATGTCAGGTTATTACATGATGAAAAATAATTGTCTGATGGAGTAGAGTTCATCTTACACAAATAATTTTCCACGTCAAACAACAGATTCCTTGGGGACCAGACTTTTCTCTTGAAGTGGCACAGTCCATCCAAGAAGTCTCTTCTGAAGTTCATTGAAAAAAAACCCCTGTATTTATTTAGGCACACAATTCCACATTTTAAAAATGCAGTTAACATTTTTAACTGCAGATCCGTGAGACAGATCGGGCTGCATTCACCCAGGTAAGTCTCATAGAGCAAACTGAATTTTTAAAGCCACTAGAGCTTTGGTAAATTAATTCCAAACTGAAAACAAAGGAAGTGGTTCTGTAGGATGTTCAATAAGCTAGTAGTGTTCAAACTGGATATAAAAAGCACACTTTACAGCCTTGAACTTGCTTGTACTACCAGGTTTTGCATCCTAAACAGTCTCAAAATGTGTACCAGGACCGGTCACATTAAAACCACACAATGAATACTCCTAGCTGTTATTGCAAGCAGCATTAAGTATATTTGTTTTAAAATTCTGCCTTTCAGGTTTTGTAAAGACCAAACTCACTATCTCCTGCTTTGTGTCAGGGTTCACATATTATGTTCTCCTGTTTGCAGTTATTTAAAAATGTTAGTTACAGATCTACCATGTCTTCCTAAATACATAAGACTTTTAAAGTACTGTTAGAGAGGGGAAGAAAGAAGTCAGAGTTCAGATATGAAATATGCAAGAATCTGCATGTGTTTACTTTCTATACAGAAACTCAAACATGTTTTGCAACATTTAGGACTGTTCATGATCAAGATGATTATCAAGAGTTCAGAGAACAGTTTGCACTGCATTTTGTATGTAGAGATACGAAATATGTACATTGATAAATATGGAGAGGATAAAAAAGTTACACTTACTGTGAGAGGATGAGATTTTTCATCAAAAATATCCAGTGATCTATCAGAATCTCTAGAAAGCAAAAGAAGTTAATAGGTAATGCTACAGTTCACTAAAAAGTACAATCCACTCAAGAAGATAAGGAACTTACTTTATAGTTAATTTTTTTCTAGAGGAGGGTATGCAGGTTGGAAGGTTTTTCTTTGCTAGGTTTCGTTTCTTGCGACTAAGAGGAGCTGGTTTTGTTCCCTAAAGCTTAGTGATGCTGGGGTAGAAGAAGGAGGGGAGAGGAACCCTCAGGACTGTCTCCTTCCAACAGGACAAGGGGCAGTGGGTGGAAGTTGAGGCAAAGGAGGTTCCATGTGAACCCGAGGAGGAATTTTTTCACTGTGAGGGTGATGGAGCACTGGAACAGGCTGCCCAGGGAGGTTGTGGAGTCTCTCTCTGGAGATATTCATCAAGAACCGTCTGGATGTGTTCCAGTGTGATCTGCTGTAGGTGATCCTGCTCTGGCAGGGGGGCTGGACCAGATGGTCTTTCGAAGTCCCTTCCAGCCCCTGACATTATATGATTCTATGTTATGAAGCTATACTGCATTTTTGCAAAACATTTCAAGATGAGATCTTACAACTGAATATTTAAGAAGCTTAACAACGAACAGCCACCCATGTTCTTGCATTATGCTTAGTACAGTTCTCCCCTGAAATGCGAAGCCATCTCATTAACAGCATTTATTTCAAAAAGGTAGCTGCAATTTTGAAGTGTATTTTGTATATATACAAATAAATAAAAATAACAAGCTGTAGTGGCAAGGATTATTTGTGCCTGGGACAGAGTGCTCCTACACCCATCGAAACTAATCTGTAGCTCCGTATTCAGGAAAAGCTAAACAAAGCCCAAAGACTAATTTGTGGCAAGTTAAAGTGTATTTTTCTATCTCACTCTGTCTTGATGAAGCATGTGTCTTGGATGGATGTGTTACTGACCTTTCTGTATCAGGTCAAGACAAGTACCAAGAGGAAGCAGATACAGCATAAAGCGCCAGATTTTTCCACTCCTTTAAGTTATAATATCTGCTACTGAAGTGACTGGACCATAATTTTAGATCAAAATGAAAAGTTGTTGTCTTTCAGCAAAGCAAATTCACTCACCTGTTCTTTATATGGTAGAATATTGCTAATGTTACACTGAAAAAAAAAGAAAAAAAGAAACGCTTAAAAGAATATTCTATGTATCCTATTCCACTGCAAATGCCGTTTCAGGATAAAACATTCAGAATCTATTAAGTACTGGCTTCCTGTCACATTCTCAAATGCTTTGTGTCTGAACAGAAATTGGACAAATCAAATTTGCTAGCCAACTACTTTTACATTCACGCTACAGGTATTTGTGCCATGAGGTAAGGGTTATGCCATATTTTAAACATATACCACTTCTACTGCCTGATTAAGTGGCATCTGTGATAAGTGTGGACTATTCACAATTGAAATATAGTAGAAATTCTCCCTGATGATACATATATTGTTCTAGAGATGATGCTGCTGTTTTAATTTTGTATCTCTGGTTGTCTAGTTTAGGACCTGTCTAAAAAAAAAAGAGAATAATCAAGATCTTATTATGCCAACATAACCCAGCAAGGGGACATGAGAAGAACTCAGTTTCTGCTAAGCCAAAGAAGGCCACAGATTTCATATTGATATTTATGTACTGTGGCCAAATTTCAGACAATTTACTCGCAGTGTCCACAGGAACACTGCCACTGCAGGAATCCAGCATGATCTGATCTGCTGTCAGCTCTACACCACTTCAAAATGGCACTCGGCTCCCAAATGGAACTTGCAGGCTCTTCTCTAGAAAAGGAAGAGTGACATGCTAGACACTTTTGTTTGAAATTAAATTTTAAAGCAATGAATAGACCTAGACATTTTTTTAACTCTACGAAACTGTTAAAACAGTAAAGCCTTCCTGAAGCTACTTTGCCTTCCTTTTCCCTTCAAGCAGAGTAAAACTCCAAATTCTCAGCTAGTGTCATCTATGAGCAAAGAACTGTCTCTGTGGTACCCAGAACAATGGGTCAAACTACCATATCCATTGGAGAGTTAAGAAGACCAAGGAATTATCAAACTACCTAAAATAACAAACGTTAAAAAAAGCAGCAAGGCTAGAACTCCACTGGAAGCCAGCAACATGCTGTTATCCACGGCTAGAGGGCAGAAGAACACCACTGGCAAAGAGCAAACCCCAGTCCCGCAAGCTTTACCTGCCCGCAACTTTGTACAAAACCCATTTCAAGTTTTCCCAGCTCGGGAGTTTCTGGATTTTGCTTTCAGTGTGAAGCCTTTTTGCTCCCCACCCCAACACACACCTTTAAATCCAAAATGCTGACGCTTCTGTACTGCTTCACGTTCTCAAGTAAACTACTGTGAAACACAACACATTAACTCTGTAACTCAAAAGAAACTATCTTGCTTCAGCAGGCATAAACCAGACGTTTCCACCCCTTCTGTGACAGACCTGAATAAGCAATGCTGTGGTCTTCCCATTCAGGTGTGTGACTGGTTTTGTAACAGGCAAGATCATCACAAAATCCCAAATAAATCTTGCAATGCTACTCAGCCCCTTGGTGATGATAAATGGTTCTTACCACTTTATTGTGCTTCTAAGGTTAGGCTGACTGACAGTGCTGTCATCTATAAATATTGTTGAGCATGAGCTGTATTTTTTTGTAAGCTGTCCAGGAGAAATCTTTGGGGGGGGGGAAAGAGAAGAAAAAAAGAACAGAAAAACATTAAAGATGTTGAATTCTGTAAGCTTTGGTTTACCACACTTAATAGTGGAATTACATCTCAACTAGCTGCTGCAGAGGAGGTCTTTGTAGATGACTGCTCCTGCTATATAAGCTACCCTATAACCATCAGGTTCCTAAGGATACCTGTTGTGTAACATAGGTTTATATATCATCCCTTGTAATATACAAAATTACATTAATCTATCCAGTTTATTGATGGAATTTCATCTTTTTTATGTATTTTCTCAAAGTGTCAAAGCCAACTAGTATTTGTGGAAGAAGTTCCAAGCATATTTTCAGATATTAAAACTAACAGATTATCACATTTTTATCATGCTGATGATAATGTTTGTTCATCATTCTCTTTTCTTGATGGATATATTTCTTACAATAAGTCCTATGGCAATGCTCATTTAAATCATTTAAGACTTGCCATCTCAGCTAAGAAATGAATCCTGTCTTATTTCTGTCTTAAAAAAAAGTAGACTTCTATTTTTTCCTTTGCTGTTCTGAAATGCTTAAGACTGATACAGTGATAACAAAAAAACCCCATTCTTAATATTTTGTTTTTCTATGCTCCGTGATGCTGTGCCTATTTATTTTTTTAAAGACAGGCAAAGATAATTCAGTATTATCTTGCTAAGGAGGATTTGGAACACATGTTGTATACCTAGAACTACTGCAGTTGTTTCCTGAATTTGTCTCAATATGTTAATATTATCTATAAAGCACACTAAGAATTTGTTTTACTTACATGATTGATGTGGTTACTCTTCCTCTTCTCTCGCACTAGAAAGAGAGAAACAGTGTGAATTGAAAGGCTTCTAAAATACATTCCCAAATCACATTCAATAAAAGTAATTCTGTTAGCCTAGGTTTCTGAAGTGTGTGAGCATTAAAAGTTTCAAATTTTACTTTAGGTGTCTGAAAAAGCGGTTTGAGGAAAAAATACTGAGTTTTTAATCAGTCTAGTAAACTACCTACTACTTCCAGTTTCCCACACACATGTACATTTAGGAACTGGTCATAAAAAAACCCTACCACTACTGGAAGCTTGAATTACACAAGTGAAGAATGTCTTGCTTTTTCAGGCTACTAGGATTTATGCTTTTGAAATATTCTGGTATTTTTAAGTGACCATAAGAACAAGTGATTTCAAGTGTTAAGCAAATCAACCTATGAACACATTTTTGTGTTAACTTGCATATTATTAATCTCTGTGCTTTGAAAGAATTAAAGCAATTTAAGTGTCTCAAGATGTATAATTAAAATGGGCTGTTATTTTTCCAGTTTTTCTCCCACCTCTTTTTAAATCAGAAAAAAAAAAAAAAAAAAAAATCAGCTTACCATCTGTTTGAGACTTGCTCAGGAAAATTGTGCTTGCTCTGGGATGATCAGATGGATTAGATTCCAAGGCTAAATCTGAAACAGGAGTGACAAAAAAGGAGAGACATTTAACAGAAGAAGATGATTAGTGCAACGGTTCCCACACAGCCTTAAAATGTTCAAAGCAGATTGACGGAGACACTATCAGAAACAAACAGAACAGGTTGTCTCTAAAGCAAACCCTTACTTTTGCCAAGATAAATACAAATTGACATTTTCCCCACTGGAGAAGATAAAAAAAAAAAAAGAAAAAGAAGAAGCCTGTGGACTTATTCCTACCGCCATGAAGCTCTCAAGTACTTTATTTTCACCAAAACGAAATCTGCAAAGGGAAATCATACAACATACAACTTATACAACTTCAGAAGTCAGCCATGCACTCCTGCCTGTTAGGGTAGTTGGATGTGGAACCTGTGCTCTGTAGAGGACAGAAAGCTTGAACTTCACCAATAAAGGCAGGAAATCATTATAACCTAGTAAATAATTTCTACAGTGCTGATAAATATCAAAACATGAACTTTACATTATTCCATTCTTTTGGAATTTCAAGCAAAACTGTGTCCAGCTGAAGAACTACTGAAGAACAAAATTATTGCTTTAATCTTTTGCCACAATGCACCAGTCATGACATTAGATGAGGATACATTACTCCCTTAGATTATGATGGAAGCGATCACTAAAGAGATTGTTGATGGAACTGTAAACATCATGATGAAATTTTGAGCTTCATTAGCACTTTGAGAACAAACAGCTGTTCTGAGGAAGTCATGCCACAGACACTGATTTTTGTGAACATATGAATGGAATAACCTACTACTGTCATCCTGTACATTCTGGAAATAGTAAATTCACATTCATTTACATTTGTCAGTCTGATCTTCCTGTGTACTACTCACACCATGCTACCCATAAGAGTATGCAAGCTTGCAAACTTGTGTGTTAGTGGTTCAAGGTGGCGCGCTAATGCAGTTGCCACACCCTTAGAAAACAGTCATCTGAGATTCACCATCGACTTTTAACAAAAAGAAAAGTCTTAAGAGCTTTTTATGCACTCAACCAACAGAACTCTGGTTAAACAATAGCCAAAGTATGCACAAACTGGCTTGATGCTCTAAGTCTTAGCTATGTGAATGTTTTTTACCACTGCAGCTAACCCGTAGCACAGCCACAGCCCTCACGCGTCAGCAAGTGAATGTAATTGCACAAGTAAGTGTGTTTCCAAGACTTCTCATTCCAGATTCCCACTGGTACACAACACTGGTATCCAGATCTGGATGGTTTCCAACTTCTTGTCTTACAACATCAATGACCTTGGTCTAACAGTATTACCCTGAAAGTGGTCCAGGACGAAGACTACTAATTTTGAATCTCTGCTGTATAAGCAAGGTAACCAACATTTATTTAGGAATAGGAACACAAAAAGCGTTCTGTTAGGAGTTTCCTCCCGCCTCAAAAAAGGTGAGTCAGCTACAAAAGCAGACCACCTCAACCAGTTTTTAAAAGCTAACTTACAAAACCAGTATTTCCATTTTCACCTTACTGTACTCATTAATGGTACACAGTGAAGAGATGCTAGAATTTAATCATGAGGTTAAAAATGTTAAGAAGTCTTGGTTTTGAAGCTTTATTAGAAGCTCTAGAATACAATTGCTCATACCTGAAGTACTACTAATACACCAATTCTCAAAGAAAATCTAGCACACAATACCCTGCCACAGCAGCACATTTTAATTACCATTTGTAATGTCTCAACAAAAATAGTATAATTGTTTAAAATTTCTAACACTGACTTAGCACTACCACTTTTAAGTGACAGGATAGAGAACAGTTCTAGTTTCTAATGTTAGCACTCTATTAAAAAACCCCAAACCAACAAAATTTGACAACAGATAAAGGAATTCACTAATGATGGAAAATATTAAAAAACTTTTTAGATTTGAGGAAAGAATGATTCAGAAATTAAGTATTTTTCTAGTCTGCCTAGTAAGTAGTATCAAGAGGCAGAACAGGACTGCAGTAAGTGGCTTAAAAATACAGATTATTATTATTATTAGCGAGTTATGATGCAAGCAGAGCAAACAATTCAGATTTTTTTTTTTTTTTTTAAATGGTTCAGCTGCAATTTTTAGAGTAACTGGATAAATCAGGTTAGCCAGGACCTCAGGAAGTCTCTAGTTCAAACTCTTGCTGGAAACATGGTTAGCTATCAGCTAGGCTGATCAAGGTTTTAACCCATCTGTGTTCTGAAAGCCTCCCATGAGGGTCTACAGAGCTCAGATCACCTTTACCACTGAGGGAAACTAATACCTACAGCGCTATGGGACTCACTGAGTGACTCCTAACCCAGAACTGTGTGTCTCTGCTGAATTTCACAAGGCTCCAACCTACCTAGCAGCCTTCAGCGTATCGACTGTTGCCTAACAGGGTGACGTCTGGAGTTTGGGTGCACTACATTACCTCCTCCAGGTCACTGATAAATGCTAAACAGAACAGGTGCTTTTTGTCTCCCAGGGAAGAGGCAGTAGAGCACAATGCCCATGCTCTCTCACCCCATGAAAAAAATACACCAACATCTTGACTTCCCTGAGGTTTTTATTTACTTTGAAACTACACGACTTATTAAAGCTTGCTTCATATATGGTTTTTGCCTCTTCTTACGCTCTGCCAGCTGCTCTGCCCATGCTTCTTAGGCACCAGAAACCAGGACTAGTGTTAAAAGTACTACAGTAATTACACACATGCAAATACAACCAACTTTTGTCCTAGACAAGAAGGGTCTAAGACATGCAGCACTGCAGGATGCACCAAGGAGCATACCTTTGACATGGCTACACAAGGCAAACCTGTCTTCTGAACCCGAGCAGACCCACGCATTTGAGAACAACAACAGTGAAAGAAAATTTGACTTTATTTGCTCCAGTCCCACAGCATCTTTGCCAAACACAAGATCCCTTCTGCTGGACAAAGCACAATACAGACCCACAATACAGATTATGCAACCAGAGTTATGGTACTAATGAAGTCCAAAACACACTGTACAGCCCCTGGCACAAAATCCAACAAGAAGTGATCAACTGTAGCTAGGCTTCTTATCCTAGAGTAACATGGTATTAGCAGAAACACCACATCTGCTTTAGTATTGCAAGAGACTGCAAAGATTCATTCAGTAGACTGTCTCCCTGTAGCTTTTACCGTCTAAGCTACCAGAGAAGTTAGACCATCCTTTCTGTGCTGTTTTCCCAGCACAATGTTTTTTTCCAAGCAATGGAAAAAACAGTCACATATTTTTCTCTTCCTAAACTGCCAGTGCTGCTGATGAAATACTAAAAAGCAACAGCAATACAACTATGAAGGAATAGTCAGGCAAGAGGCAGATAAGGACATGAGGAGGCAAAATGTTAACGGGAAAACACAACAAAAAAAAGGCCAGAGGACGAGATTAATCTGCCTGTAAACAACCTGACTCATAACCAAGCATAATGCCAAATACTTTATCCTGGTACAAATGACGAGTCCAAACTCAAGATATCTAGCCCTGAAAATAAGGATAAGTCTTGATTAAGAGCTGCATCAGAAGGCACATGACAGAAAGCTCAAGCTTCACAAAGTTCAGAGAAAAAGAAAGACACATGGCATGCCACATGATCAGAAGTAATGGGAATTAAAACATGCAAATGAGAGAAATGAGAAGTAGCAGGATGATACAAAAAGCAAGAAGACAATTCCAAAATATTTCTGTTCTAAAGGCTATCAATAGAAGTCAAAACACAGTTGCTAGTGGACTCTCACTCAGGCGTAAGAAGGTGTGGAGAGAAGATTCCCACCACAAATTAAATCTGTAGGAGCAGTACCATAACACTGTGATGCTTCAGTGTCCGTCTATCTCTGAGAGCTGTGTATTAAAAACAGACTTCCCTCTTATTTGAGAATCTCTCCATGCCATTCATTCACATGGTACTAAGAAGTTTGGCAAATCAACCCTGCCTTCCACAGGAGCACAGAGAAGCCTGAACTTCCCTCTCTCTCTCTCACCATGCTCATTTTTAAGAATGCCTTGCAGACTTCTTGCCCTTCAGACAATCCCAGTTATTTCTGCTGTTGCTGTGCACTCCACGGGCTGTTAAAGAGGATACAGGGCAGATCACATTACTTTTAAAAGCAAACATCTGTCCCTAGCTCAAGATCTTACATCCCTTCAACTCAAAATCCCCCAAAAACTTAATTTTACTCATCTATGACATATAAGAATGTGTGTGGGTTTTTGAAATTTATAATGCTAGCTAGTTGTCTACTGACTTACACACCTCTATGGGTGATTTCTAAGGACAATTTACACATTGCATCCTGCTACAGACATTATCTCAT
Organism: Eubucco bourcierii; assembly: GCA_013396675.1. Classification (NCBI taxonomy): domain Eukaryota; kingdom Metazoa; phylum Chordata; class Aves; order Piciformes; family Ramphastidae; genus Eubucco; species Eubucco bourcierii. The sequence goes on along the minus strand of VWZE01007076.1, from coordinate 263,941 downwards.
AGGTCTGACAGACAAAGATGTCACTGTTACTAAGTATCAGTCCTTTTACAATTTCATTACTTTAGAACAATAAAATATTTAATTTTCTTCAGTATTTTTAGCCTCATTCTCTGCTTTACTAGATAGCAAACATTTTGACACTCCACATAGTTAAAGCATTAAATAAAATCATCTCTTTGCTGCAAATTGAGTTTCTTTCCTTGCTCACTGTGTACCAGCTTTAATGGTTTAGCTACCCTTATATTTAATTACATTACAGCATGAAAGATGCCAATTCAAGTGTGCCAATACATTTCAAAAAGCTTATTATTGCTAACAATAACTTCATATAAAATTATTTGTCCTTTAAATTATGTTATTCTATTTCTATTCCTAAGAAACTTCCCTAGAAGTTACAATTCTGGTTTCTCAATTCAACTTGCTTCTACTCATCAGCCACACTGGATATGCCATAGAATCTGCCACATGGAAGCTGTTTTCCATTTGTCTCATGCAGAGAGTAGTGATCAGCAGCACAATGTCCACCTGGAGACCAGTGACAAGTGGCATCCCTCAGGGGTCAGTGCTGGGACCAGTGCTGTTTAACAGCTTTGTCAGTGACATGGACAGAGGAATGGAGTGCACCCTCAGCAAGTTTGCAGATGACACCAAGCTGTGTGGCACAGTCGACTTGCTAGAGGGCAGGGATGCCATCCAGAGGGACCTGGACAGGCTGGAGAGGTGGGCCCAGGCCAACCTCATGAAATTCAATAAGGCCAAGTGTAAGGTCCTGCACCTGGGTAGGCACAATCCCAAGCACAAATACAGGCTGGGTGGTGAATGGCTGGAGAGCAGCCCTGAGGAAAGGGACCTTGGAGTCTGGGTTGATGAAAAGCTCAACATGAGTCTGCAGTGTGCACATGCAGCCCAGACAGCCAACCGAGTCCTAGGCTGCATCAAGAGAAGCGTGGCCAGCAGGGCAAGGGAGGTGATTCTGCCCCTTTACTCTGCTCTCGTCAGACCCCACCTGGAGTACTGTGTGCAGTTCTGGAACCCTCAGCACAGGAAGGACATGGAAGTGTTGGAGCGGGTCCAGAGGAGGGCCACAAAGATGATCAGAGGGCTGGAGCAGCTCTCCTATGAGGACAGGCTGAGGGAGTTGGGGCTCTTCAGCCTGGAGAAGAGAAGGCTTCGAGGAGACCTTAGAGTAGCCTTCCAGTATCTGAAGGGGGCCTACAGGAAGGCTGGGGAGGGATTATTTACAAGGTCTTGCAATGACAGGACAAGGGGCAATGGGTTTAAACTGGCAGAGGGGAGATTTAGACTGGATGTTAGGGGGAAGTTCTTTCCAGTGAGGGTAGTGAGACACTGGAACAGGTTGCCCAGGGAGGTTGTGGCTGCTCCCTCCCTGGAGGTGTTCAAGGCCAGGTTGGATGAGGCCTTGAGTGAGCTGTACTAGTGGGAGGTGTCCTTGCCTATGGCAGGGGGTTGGAACGAGATAATCCTTGAGGTCCCTTCTAACCCTACCATTCTATGATTCTATTATGTTCCTAGTTACACATAAAGTATCCTTCAAATTTTCCATGGGCAGCTTCTTCACCAGACCTGGACAGAATGAAAGCACTTGATCTCCCAATTATTTATCTTCAACAGAAAGGGATGAACTCAAGAGACATGAAACTTGCCCTGTTTTCATAACTAAAACAAATAAGTTTGTTACATAAAGACTAGATCTGTTCTGTAATAAAGTACTTTCTCAGACAGGAACTGTTTTGAGAGAGATACTTGGTGAAAGCAATCTCAACCAACACTTGCATACGCACAGGTCCCTTACAAGCAATCCTAACCACTCAGAGGAAATCAGGTCTTTATTTAAAAAAGAAACAGTGAAAACCAGCCCACACAGCTGACCTTTGTTCACAGAAAGACAGAATCCTTGAGGCTGGAAGAAACCTCCAGAGATCGCTTAAATCCAACACCCTTTTCAAGCAGGGTCAGCTAGAGCACTCTGTCCAGGATTGTGTCTAGGCAAGTTTTAATTATCTTCAGACCTCGCAATCTCTGGGCAGCCTGCACTAGTGTTTGACCATCCTCATTGTTAACTGATGACTGAATGAAGTATGCTTCTATGTATTTCATTAGGTATCTGCCAGGGTTATAATAATTTCTATTACACATTTTAGCTAGGTGGAACAGTCATGAGTGCTCTGTATTCCACAGTGAAGGGAGTACCAGTTAAAAGGGTGAAAAAACAGAAGTCCCTAGGATTTTATCTTGGAACCAGAAACGGTAGTTCATAAGCTAAATCTTAAAAGTAATGTTTTGCTAAAGATGTTTTTCTGTACTGCATTTAAGACAGGACCATTAAAAAAAACCCTAAGAATTGGTTCCATGCTGTCCATTTTTCATTTCCCATACAAGCCTTCACACATAACACAATTCACTACCATGAAAAAGTAGTCTGATTGATACATTTGATGACAAGCCAGTGTTAGTCTTCATACTGGAAAACACCCAACAGCTATGTTTGATTACTGTAATGACTGAAGACCCTTTCAGATCTCCAAACAGAAATAAAGTTGTGTTGTACACATACAGTTCATGCAACACTGCAGAACATTAGCTGGTTGACAGTGGGTTTTCTAGTGTAAGCTGTCGATGTAAACCTGGTATTTGCATCACCTCCAGGTATGATTTTCAGTTTTATTAATGTGGCTTTACTACACAAAGAGCACCAAGCATTTCAAGCCACTTTCAAGCCTTGTTCGTTTGTCTCTTCAAGTCAAAACACTCAAGAGTCTTCTTCTGAAAACACTGTTTTCAGAGTGAGTAAGTGAAATGAGTGGATATTCAAGTTCTAGCTATAATTAAGAAAAAACAAATAGATCTAGAAATCTCAAGTGGACCTTGTTGGCAAGGATCTGCAGATCTAATGTTTGGGTTCTTAAAGTTTGGTAGAATTTTCTTCCTGCCTCCCACAGTCACTTCTTCCTTCTTCCTATATGTGGAAGAAATATTGTTAGAAACCTTAATGTGTAATGCAAATCTGGGAGACAGGCTTTTGTGTTTTACTCACTTGTGCAAGTGTCTGTCCCTCTGTTAGTCAGCTATTTGGTATTGACACAGATCGCACTTGAGAACAGACACTTGCAGCTACAACATCTACCTTGGCAGGTAGAAAAGAGTAAGCTTCCTAATGAAAGGCAGAAGTGGAAAGGATCCTAGAGAGAAATTACATGGAAACAGTGAAAAAACTGAAAACTCTCAGGTTAGCCATGTATTTCCTTTCAATATTTCCCATTTCATGAAAATCTCTGAAGTTATAATAGTGGTTATACTGGAAGCTTAAGAAACACGCTTGCCCAAACATACAAACCAGTTTCTCTGTATATGAGCTTCATGTATAAAAGTTCCATATTAACTGTTCTTGGAAACCTAAGGTTTACACTAACTTCCTCACTGCAGAAGTCTCCAAGAGTTACTGAAGAGAGAAAATGATAGAGGATTCCTTAGCTGTCAGCAGCACCCATGCCTAAGAACAAAAATACAGATACTACACTGTGACAATTATTTCTTCTATTTCCATTCCCAAATCTGCAGATCAATTACATCATTGTTTCTGAAAAACTCAGTAATTCAGCCACTTCTACTACAGGTACTTTAAAGACCATTTTTTAAATGCCATAATATTAGGCATCAAGTAAACAACACGGAAAGTGTTTCAGGCTTATAGACTCAATTATTTGACATTGTCAAGATCCAGCACTACTTGTAACTGCTACAGTTATCTTTGTAATTCATTCCTAGTCAGTTATAGGAAAGAGGTATTGAAAGTTCTGGAGAAAGAAATGTGAACCTCAAGGGGAAAAAAAAAAAAAAAAGAGAGAGAAAAAAAAAATAAGGAACACCCTTAAGGGAACCAAAGAATCCATTGGTTTTCACCCCAACTTCTCACATTTAACTAAATGGACAATGGTATTTGCCAGCCCATGCAGCTAGATTTTTAAATATCTAGGCACAAACCTCAACATGAGGTGGCTAAGCTTTTCCTGTGCTGAAAACTGCTGGCACAAAAAAGGTGATTCCTTGCATATAAGTGTGGGGATTTTTTAAAATGTATTTTTATCTAATTTACTAACATTTTAAATAGGGTATTTTTAAAAAAATTAAAAACCCCTCCACCCACATGCATGCTTGAAATAAGCTGAGATCCTCTGACAGAGGAACAAATGAACCTTCTGCAAGGACACTTTAAGACAAGCTGTTAGTGAAATCAGTTCACAGACAATCAATACATTTGAGCATCTGTTCATCTTCAACACTGTTTAATAACTGGGGCATGCAGGCAACTTGAAGTTTACCCCTTTCAGCATGGCATAAACTCTAGAGAGTTAGGGGCCTGCTGAAAAAGAAAAAAGTAGGCTCAGAGTTGTTTGAAGAGTTCATCTAGGCATGACAGCCTGTTCAGGTAAATCTCACTTCATTCTCTAACTCTCCTCTTCCAAGTCCCATTCAGTTTCCTTTCCCATCTAGTATCTGTGTGATGACTGTATCTCACTCAACACCTCTCCTGATTCTCATGCCTGTCTTTTCCTTTGGCATTCTCCAATAGCCACCCCACCCTTCAAGTTTTCCAGGCAATGATACCAGGTTATTTTGTTCCACCAGTTCAGTGGGTCAACAATCTTCCTCATGGTTCATGTAAATCAGGCATATCTCTGCTCTAAATTGTTGAACTCAGTAAACAGTAGCAGTAGAGTGAGATGAGATGTTTTCAAGTACAAGTAAGAAGTCTGTCAAGCAAGGTCTTGTTCTAGTTTTATCCAAGGATCAAAGAATTTATGAAAACTTAATCTGCTTAAACAGAGATATGTCGAGAAAGTGACAGTCACAAGAAGTTCTCTTCCAGACAACCAGAAAAATCATCACAGGAAAAACAGAAGCCCAAAATAAAGATTAGCAAGCACTCATTTGGAAAGCAAAGACGAAAAAACCACCAACCAACCAAAAAAATGCCAAACAGCAAACAAACACATCAGAAGTACCAAACAAACAATAATCAGCACAGCCCAAATAACACATTAAGATCAAAGAGCTGTCATTTCTGAAATTAGATAGGAAAACCTTTTTGGTCAAATTAAACTGCTTTGGACTGTTGCTTGCACACTAAAAGGAGGAACACCTAGTGCTCAACTGAACAGTCAACTAGCAGCTTTAGGTTCATTTTAGTTTTTTGATATTTAACATCAAAACAGTAGGGATGACTCTGTTTGGAAGAAGCAATTGTTTTCCAAGTTAAGTTCATTACCATTTCATAAAATTTGGCTTACCATATTATACCACAAATGCAGGTTCATTTCTTGTTCTGAAAAAGTGTACACTGAACAGGTTATGGCTCAGAATCTTGAGAACCATAAAATACAAACTCACTCTTTAAATTCTCTCTTAGCAGTGGATCTGACAATCTCTTTCCATTCAAGTAATTTTTTTGCTGAAACATTACACTTTCAATTCACAATGGGTTCAATCTCTATCCCACTTACCTACTCCTTTTCTGTCTCACACAAACACACCACTTCATAACTTACGCATTTTAAGAAAGTGAGATTTTTCTTGTTTAATTCTGATGTAATACAATCTAAGCAGTGCTGACTGGAAAGCAGTGCTCCTTTACCACGATGCAGAAGCTACAGAGTAATAATCCTTATTTAAGAGCACAGATCTGTGAGGACCATATTCCTCTTGCTACAAAAAGTAATGAAAAAAATCGTACAAAACAAGTCCAAAGCTCACTTGGTAACTGCTGCATTCCTGATAAAATCAAACCATTCAATTTTACCAAAATGTGCAAAAGTATTAAGATAGGCTTAAGCAACAACAACAAACAACTAAACGACAGAAATTTATGGAATGAAGCATCTCAGTCACAATTGGATGCTAGTTTTCTGATATATTTAGCTGTGTTCTTAGAAACTCCTAGAACTAAGCAGCATGTAACAAAAATAGCCAACATGATCTTGCCTGTTTTTCCTTGCAGCTTTTTCTCTTTTCCCTCTGCCAAAGCATTCAAAATGAAAAGGCCAGTCAGTAGGTTCTCGACCTCCTGACACTGACAAAAGTGGCGTCTTAGTTAACCTATGATACTATACATTAAGCAGTAATAAAATTTAAACAAATTATAGTCTTACCTACTATTACAAACAAAACTGCTGAACTACTTACCACTACAACAACAAACTAATGCTCTGCAGTAGTCAACAGCACAGAAACATATAGGCTGCTTCCATGGTTTGGATATGCTAGCAGCTTTTATACCCTGGAGTATAAGAGGGATAAGCATAATTATCTGGTGTATACAAGTGCTACATCAACAGATTTCTTATATTCATGGAAGGTCTTAAATTAAACAGATAGCAGTACCACTTAAGAATTCATTATAATGTGTTTTCCTAACACACAGTAAGTTTAACATTGACCATCCAGAACTGCATGTTCAAAGACATCAAAGTTTGATGCTTTATGAAGCCCTAAGCAGTTCTACCAATATGAAAATTGTATACAAATGGCATCGATCATTTGTAGCAGATCTTTTGAGGCCATGCAACAGTGAACCACACATCACTGTACACCTGCTATTTAAAATAATCTAAAATGAATACTAATTATGCAGTTCTAATTTTAGGATCATCTTCTGTCTCAAGACTAAAGTTTCCATAGCCACAAAAGTAAAATTTGTGATAGCTACTATCCTGTTCTTGGACTTACACTACTGCTCATGCCTATGAATTCAAAAACTTAAAACAGTTCCCTACTTCAGAGCCAGTTCTGACAACTGGATTGTTTCATTCACAATTTTTAAAATTCACAATTAAACCTAGTTACTTAGCACTGCTGACATGATCACATACTGAAGACTAAAACACCCTTATTCCTGAGCAGATTTACTTAGCTTAGGCACTTTTGCTTGGCTCATTAGAATCTTTAGGGAGTTTAGCTTCCCCTACCTCATTAGAGTATGGGAAAGTTGAGAGACTTTCACAATACTTTTTCACAAAAAAAAAATAATTGTCCTAGATAGCAAATATAATTTCTCCTACTGTTGCATTGTACAGCTGCCTCAAAGAAGATCCAATAGGCTGACTATTCCATCTCATTACTGCAACAACTGCACCTTATGGTGCTGTGCAGAGCCATTCAAATTCAGTAATTTAATTTCTGAAGGCTTCCTCAGACTCTTCTGGAGTCAGTTTCTCCGACAGTGAGATTTTTTTTCCCAAAGTTCAAGACAAACATGGTAGGCCAGTGATAATTTCTATTGTCTGCACCATACACTAAAGATGTCAGATTATCTTTTTTCAACTGACTGCATTTCACATAGGTGTGGTTGTAATTATGAAAAGGAATAGCAAGACACTTGTTCATTAAAATAAGTGTTGAATATCGTAAGCTGTTACGCTGTGCCATAGAATCATAGAATAGAATCATAGAATCATAGAATGGTAAGGNAGTCTAAATCTCCCCTCTGCCAGTTTAAGCCCATTGCCCCTTGTCCTGTCATTGCAGGACCTTGTAAATAATCCTTCCCCAGCCTTCCTGTAGGCCCCCTTCAGATACTGGAAGGCTACTATCAGGTCCCCTCGAAGCCTTCTCTTCTCCAGGCTGAAGAGCCCCAACTCCCTCAGCCTGTCCTCATAGGAGAGCTGCTCCAGCCCTCTGATCATCTTTGTGGCCCTCCTCTGGACCCGCTCCAACACTTCCATGTCCTTCCTGTGCTGAGGGTTCCAGAACTGCACACAGTACTCCAGGTGGGGTCTGACGAGAGCAGAGTAAAGGGGCAGAATCACCTCCCTTGCTCTGCTGGCCACGCTTCTCTTGATGCAGCCTAGGACTCGGTTGGCTGTCTGGGCGGCATGTGCACACTGCAGGCTCATGTTGAGCTTTTCATCAACCCAGACTCCAAGGTCCCTTTCCTCAGGGCTGCTCTCCAGCCATTCACCACCCAGCCTGTATTTGTGCTTGGGATTGTGCCTACCCAGGTGCAGGACCTTACACTTGGCCTTATTGTACTTACACTTATTGTACTTATACACTTACAGTATCACGTGAACATACAGACTGGGACACTCCTAACCTGTTACATGTTGTTTGGGTAACTCTCACTGAAGTACAAACCTGAAAGCTCTTCCTAAGCATATCTGAAAAGGAGAAGCAATACAGAGCAAGCCTGTGTGACACCAGTGTTCCAGGTATAACTGGAAGGAAGCTGAACAGCAAACACATACTTTCCCATGAGCTCAAGGAAAGCAAATCTGGAACACGGAGAACTACATGACAAAGAACCTCGGTGTAATGAGTCCACAGCTATAACAGAGAACCTTGCATAGTTAGATTACAAATTACCCACATCCAGCCCCGATGATGTCATATGCACACAATCTTTGTAATTCTTAATTCTCTTATTCCCTACACACCCTCTTCCTTCCTCCTGTTCAACAGACTGGAAAAGCAGCAGCTTTTGCTAACTTTCTGAATGCTACGACTGACCAATAACTGCATAGTTAAGAAACAAGTAGCCAAACTTCCACCTCAAAAGAGTGCACCCGAGGGCTCTGTCGTGATTCTTTCGGTCTCCCTAACTCTTCTCTGCAGCGGGGCAGCCAAGGACCCCGACAGGGCACACCCCGAGCGGGCGGGGAAATCAGCAGCTCCTCTGGCCTTGGACGGGTTACTCGTTCAGCAGCCGCGCCGGACGCGGCCGCACCACGTCTCGCACTTCTTGAAGAGGTCCCAGACCCGCGACTAAATTACCCTGTCCAGCGGTAGCAAGGCGGAGCGCCCGCAGGAAACTCCGAAGCTGTCGGCGCGGTGACAGCCACGGGGAACTTTGCTTGGGGCGCGGCGCCGGGCCGAACGGCGGCAACCCGCCCCGCAACCCCCGAGGGGCTCGCTGGATCGCACGCTCCCCCCGCCGCCGGGACAAAGGGGGCGCGCCGCGAACGAGGGAGCGCCGCGCCCTGGGCTGCCAGTCCAGTCCACCCCATCGGGCACCCACCCGCAGCGGAGCAGGGCTACCAAGGGCAGAGCCGCCGGCGGAGCGGGGATGTGGTGCGCGGCACTCCCCGCTGACCGCCGGCCCCGCCGCTCACCATCCGGGAATTCCCGGTC
>VWZE01007076.1:133828-253581 GCA_013396675.1 Eubucco bourcierii | reverse complement strand
GATGTGCTGGAGATGGGGGCCGCCGCTGCCAGGATCCGAATCCGCCGACTCGGCCTCCGCCGATCCCGAGCCGCCACCCGCCGCCGCCGCCTGATACGCGTCTACCCAGCGGTCGGGCCCCGACGCTGCCCCGCCGCTGCCGCGGGCCCGGCTAAGCTTGGGGCTGGCGTCTGGGGATACGCAGCAGGTGACGGTGTTGCCCATGGAGCTCGCAGCTCCCCCGCCGGGCCCCGGCTAACGCGGCTCCCGGGCTGGGGCGGGGGAGGGGGAGCCGAAACGCCGGGCTGAGAGGAGGGACTGAGGGAGGGGCGGGCCTCAGTGCCGCATCACCGTCGCCTCCGCCCTGGCCAGGCCAGGCCAGGCCAGGCCAGGCCAGGCGAGGCGAGGTCCCCGCCCGCCCCCAACGGCCGCGCAACCCAGCCGCCGCCTCCTGCGTGCGGCCAGCAACGGACCTCTCGCGAGCGGCCACCTTCCCCCTGGACGGGGGAGAGGCGGGGGAAGGCCGAAGGGGAAGGGGGAGGGAGGCCCAGCACCGTCTTGCTCCTACCCAATCACTTCCCTTCGGAACGCCGCATGACGCTGCTTCACCAATGGCTGCGGGGTTCATCACGCGGCCGCCACACCCCCTTCCTGGACTGGCCCCTTCCTTCCCCACGCGCACACGCACACGCAGGGCCGGCCACCGCCCTTAGGCCCCGCCCCGGGCCCGCCCCCGGGGCTGAAGGCTCGCGCTGCTTCGGCGCGCACGTGCACTTGGAGCAGTAGAAGGGCATTAGTAAGGTGGTAGGAACAGTGAAGGTACACACGAGTGTAGGGACACTGCTGACACCCTATCTGCCTACAGTGCGCTGCTTCCACAATGCTTGCGTGCAGTAGTGCAGAGAGGCTTCGGTAGGACTGCTAGCTGTGTTTCCAAGTTGAAAAGGCAGTTGGTTTGCGTGCCTCGCTGGCTCTTTCGCATCGTTATTAAAGGTTTTAAGAGCTCCTATGTGGGTCCGGGGCATTGTGTCCTCCTCACTCCACGTGTGCTAAGCAGGCAGCTCGTGTGCTGGGTTGGGTGTTGCAGCAGCTGCATGGGAGGTCTCTGTTGGGTTCTGATGACTTTATAGTGAAGTCCCTCAAGCAGCTGGGTATAAACCGTGCTGCATCGTGCCACTCGCTTCTGCCTTAAGTCTGCTGCTTTGCGTATTGCCTGTATGCAGCCTGAGGAAGAGACATTATGTAGCTGCTGTGATTCCCAGGGACTTGTTTCCCAGCCTTGAAAGTCCCCAGCAGCATCATTTTTGCTCGGTAGATTGCAGCTACCCAAGAACTTCTCAGAGGATTGGAATGTTCAAATGCACTCCTAAGGAAAATGGATTAGAGGGCAAGATTACCCATAGCAGTCAGAGAGCCTAATAAACAGAAATACATCATTCTGCAATGGATCACCTCACTAAGGCTACAAAAATTTAATTCTGGTCCCTGATGAGAAGAATGGCTCTGCAGAAGACTGAAGAACACACAAACTATTACGAAATGCTGCTCTTATGCTGGCAGTTATTCCAAAGGTAGGCAGGCTTAGAGTTTTATTCTCAATTTTGCAGGACAAATCCTAATTTCAGCTCTCCCTTATGATCACAGAGTTTTCAGATAAAACCATGCCTACTCCCTTTGAAGAGAGGAAGTCACAGATGTTGCATTTCTAGAATCTGTGTAACATAATCCCACAATGAAGGGAGTAACTAAACGATTTATATGAGGATTACTCCCTCAGACTGATGAATTGTACTTTCTCACTTGCTGGCAAGTTCTTAAAGCTGTGTTAGCTAAGCCTTTCTACACACAGTTTGCAAAGCCTTGTTACTTCGGCATAGTCTGACCTTACTGTGGATTACACTGGAGCCTCAAAGATTTGCTTTCAGCACTTTTGGAGACACTTTGGTTCAATGTTTCTCCACAGACTGTAGTCAGCTTGGAAAGCTGTAGGACAGCAGGTCCTAGTCTCAGGTCTACGAAGGACTGGGACTTAACCATCGGATGGGACAGGAGATTCACTTGGCTGAGGGAGGTGAAAAGGTGGGTTTCACACAAAACAGCCATCTGAAACTTGGTGGGTTTTTCTCTCTGGTGTTGCATCCAATGATTTTTGGTGAGGGTGGAGGAAGAGAAGAAAGCTGGAGGGTTGTTGTGGTTTAGTGCAGTAATTAATTCTCAAGCAAAAATAAGAGCTGGCTTGCATCTGTGCTATTTAATATTAAACCTGGCATAATTTACTCTCACACCAGAAAAGCAGTACTATGACTTGTTTGTACCTGGCTGACTAATTTTGAAAGCAACAAGAGCAGCTAGGCAAGCTGCGCTCCCACTGCCCTGCAGGCCCTGTCCCAGGGCTCAGTGCCAAGGGAGGTGAGCCTGCTAGTGTAGTCATAGGAGCCACAGGCAGAGCTGCACCTCTCAGGCAGGCAGCCATGATGCCAAGTGGCTGTTTCTTACACTGTCTTCATCCTGTTCCTTGCAGCCATGCCAGCGCATGTGATAGGGCTGCCTGGCTCCAGTGAAGGGAGGTGCAACTGCAGCAAGTGCCTTGTAGGATCCCAGAAGCAAGCTGGACCTCTGCTAAGTCCGTGTGTCAGAGCAGCCTCAGGGAGCCCTTTGGGAAAGCTTCAGTTTGGGGCACTAGAAAATATTTGTTCAGGGTTAAAGAAGTGAATAAGAATGGCTCACCAGGGGGCTAAGTACCAGGACTCTGCCATCAAGGGCAACAGCCAAAAAAAACCCCATGTACTTGTCCCAATAGATGAAAAATGCTGGGAACTCTTGAGTGGTTGGAGCATGTGATGTGTCTCACTGCTATTTGGGCATCAAGGTTTTGGTTCCTCTGCCTCACGAAAGCTGAAATTTCCCAGTGGTCTCATACTTGTTTTCGGTGTGTAATGCTGCAAAGGAGAAGAGGGGATGGCTGCTTTTCCCTTGCACCAGCATTCTTGTAGAGCATCAGGATTTATATAACAAGGCAGAGAGAGAAAAACAATCAGCAGTCTGTTTCCTCGCATAGCCTTATTCATGTAGGTCTTCAACAAGAGGAAGCTGACTTTAATCCCTGGAAATCACAGAAACAGCAAACTGTCCCACCTCCCCAGCATTTCAGGAGAATTTAAGCTTCTGCTTCCACGTATCTTAGCCTGCCAGCAAAGAGTATTTTTCTGTATCTGTGCATGTTTTCATGTAGCTGTGGTGATGAGGAATAATAATTTTCTTCTCCATTTTGGCCAAGTAATTCTTAAAATCTTATTGCAGGTCTTATTTATCAGCATAATATAACGAAATCTGTTGCTCTGTGTATTTTCTACAGACTAGGCGATTCTGCTAATAAGTATAGCCTGAGCAACACCCTGCAGAGATGAAACACATTATCTTTTATTTATGCAGCTTAGCACTCTATTGACTTACTGCTATAGCAATATACTGAAAATTATCTACCATGATTTATTATTGGTCCTGGTTCTCTTCCTATTTTCCATCTCTTCTTTCTACTGTTTTGTGTGATTTACCCCAGCAAATCATCAGCCAGTTTCCACTATAAAGAAATCAATTACTTTGATGTACAACAGGCAGCACACACCTAGTTCCGCATTTTGGATGGCAGATCTTGGCAATAAAAAATACATAAGTTGAAAACAACTTCCTAACAGCCACTGAGATGAAACCTCTTTTCCCACTGCTCTGGGAAAAGAGGTCTGTGCCACGAGACCCTCAGTTACTGCCCGTTCTCTTGAGCAGGGCACCCAGTGGGCAGCAGCCTCCCCTCATTTACAGACACTAAATACCATGCTCATACATAACCCATTTGACTGAACTGTTTTTCCACTCTGCTTGAAGCATTTCCCTTTGCTTGCAGTGTTCATCCCTTATCTGTTTCCAGGGCTGCCATGGTTTATCAGGACTGCAGTCAGGACAGGGCAGTTGTCAATGCAGGTGACAGTGTAGGAGGATGGGTAAGTTTTATTGAGCTCTCCTGATTACAGAGCTGGCCCATAAAGATTAGTAAGTCCTACTGTGCAGTAGCAATCACTGTTATTTCTTGTGAAGAGCTGATGGTAACACTGGCAAGCACCAGTCCCACTGATGGCTACATGTTGTTTCTGCACCTCACTTGGGAAGGGCACTCCAGCTTCAAGGTGAAAATAACCATGGAAGAGAGACTTGCAAGTTGATGGAAATAGGATTTACAAGAGTATTTTCTTGCTCACCTAAAGCCAGAAGCAGACACTTGGGAAGAAGCCTGATCATGATCTATAGCTTGTTCTGAATGTGGCTTGAACTTGCATGTTTGCAGAAAAAAATTGGATAGGAAAGAATTTGTGTCATCCACTGCACTGGGCAAACACTTATTAAAATGGTGAGAGTTTGGTGGGTTTGTTTTTTTTTTTTTTTATGAGAGAAGAAAACAATTTATCACTCAGCTTTAAATGCGTGGAGTGTTTGTAGTTTGGATTAGCACTGAGCATTCAATCTCAATTAACCTCTTTGAGATTAGATCAAGTTTCATTTGAACACTGCTGCATTTAATGAGGATAACTTGGGCAAGGAGGACACATATCAAAGGCCTAGATTTTTGGTAGGTGTGATCCCTGAAATGAAAATCCTGGGTTTTTAAACTCTCTGTCTTGATTCAGTTGCACACTTAACAAGTTCCAGTCACTCACTAGGAAAAAGAAGGACCAGATATCAGTGTTGTCCTGAAAGTTGGCTCATAAAAATACCCTGCCCTGGCATGCTGGCTAGGCTGTGAGCACAGAGCAGGGCGATGCAATGGGAGCTGCCACTGCACTGCAGCCATCAACTATGCATTGTGCCAGGCTTGGTTTAGGGAGACCTTTCTCTCTTGCACCTGGCAGCCATGCTTGAATGTGAAAGCAAATGTTTCTTGGCAAGTGGGTGATAGCAGATTTTCTTTTTAAGTGCTGCCCAGCCAAACTGTAGTGGGCAGACTTGGAATGCACAGCTGTCAGAACGTGAACAGATGCTGTCAGGGCAGGGACACATGCCATACAGCTGCCAGGAGCAAGATTCACCTTGAGTAACTTCAGTGAGGTCCCTAGATCTGTTCACTGTTCCTCAAAAGCACTGTGTATCTTTCTTCCAGGAACAGTCAGGGGAGATGAGCAGCTTTTGACTCATGGCATTGTAGGTTTGCCTTTTTTTTTTTTCCTTCCAGTCTGAACCTTGCTCTTATAAAAAGTATTCTCCATATCTGTTCACAAAGAAGATGTAACCTAAATGCAACCTAGAAAGTCATAGCATAAGGGTACGAGAGGCCAAATGGATTCCAGCAAGTGTTAATGTCACTATGGATGGCACTTTATAAATCTGACAATGTCACTATTCACTAAAGAGAACAAGTTTGTTATATGGACCTTCATTTCTGCTCCAAGTGATGGCTTATGTTTAAGTTTTAATAATGCACTGTATGTTTTCTTTCTCACAAAAGGGAAAGCAACTTTGAAAAATGTGGGAAATTAATCCTAATTTAAATCCTCTGAGGAAGTTGCTGCAATTGCTAGGAGAACTCCACACAGCCTTTGAAACAAAGGCCAGGGGAGATCCTGAAGCAAAATCTTAAGTCAGATTGTGATGACAGCTGAAGGAGAAGCAACTGATATTCCCAAGCTGTGGAGATGGAAAGGACCTATGATTTATTCTGAACATAGGATTCTGAACAAAGAACCAGATTCATTCCTGATGTGAGGCTAATGAGGTCAGAAGATCTATACTACCAAGGAACGTACCCTGCCAACTACTGAATGGATCTTCTAAGCTAGAAGCTTAACTGTATGTATAATTATTTGCAGGGTGCATAATAAATGAAGACTGTCAGGCTTGACAGGACTAATATTAGTGCTGCCAGCTGTGTTTTGGCTTGTGGGCTCACGGGGGAAGGTAATTCGGTCTCTCTTTTTGGCCCATTTGCTCCATACATGTGAGCTGCTGTCTGCTTGTGTTCAAAGGAACTCTGCTTCCAGACAAGTTTTTACATTTATTGCAATGGTTACTTGCAGATAGATTTGTGCATGTTTTTATTTAACCTTCTCTTTAAATGTTTTATGCTTGTGTTCATAATCAAATGACCCTGTAGTCCCTTGCTTCCTGATGCAAAACCAGGCTTCATCTGTGAGCAGCAGTATCCCAGAGAGGAGACATCTGAAACCATAGTTACCAGCTTCTATCTGAATAATGACTCTTGAAAAATTCCCAAATCCATGGGTAAGTTCTTACCCACAGCAACTGCAACAAGAAGCCGAAAGTCTCCTAAAATGCTTGAAATGAAATGATAGAATTTTCTGCAAGTCAGCCAGCTTCACAGTGACCATCATGCCAGAAATGGAGAACAGCTGCTTGCAAATGCTCAGTTGAATTTCCTAGGGCCAAAAAAATCTTCAATCCTGTAAATTCTGCTTCTATCTTTACCCTGACTTAGTACTGCACATGCCTGTACAAGGCCATGTGCCTCTTGCCTATCTGTAGGGTGGTAACACCAGCTCTGGGGTGCATTTTGTTCAATTTTTCCCTTCTTAGAAAGTGTTCCAGTTGCAGGAGTGCTTTCTGATCTTACTCTCAAGCAGTCTATGGATAACTTGGAGAAGAGCCAGGACTTTGTCTCTTCCTGGAAATATAGCTACCGGAAGAATGAATCACCAGGTTGAACCTGTAGAACCATCTGAAAACAAAAGCTGAGACTTCTGTGTCTCACTGTTGTGAATAATGGGGGGGAAAATAGGCATCCTGTTTTGAAATCCACTACCAGCTGACAGGACAAAAGTATTGCATGCATGATTGTCTTTTGAAGCTGACAAGTAACATAAGACTATGGCCATTTAAGGGAAAAAGCCTGAGGCAAAACAGTAGTTAGAGAAACAGAAAGTTCCAAAAAAAAAGTTTTAAAAGAAAAAACAACCAGTGAGGTTGTTCTGAATGAACAAATGGGATTTTTAATAGCCTGAAATTTTCACACTTTAAAATCTTCTGTATTACCCTTGGCTATCAGTAAATACATGCAGAGCATGCCTGGAAACCTGCATCTCATAGCATAAGGACACACTGCAGTGCTGGTGTCATTGATTAAACCTGTCCTTTTGCCTCTGCAGCAATATAAGATTTCATTACAGACATTGCAGAGGCTTCTTGGCTAGCATGCAAGCATCTGGATCACTCCTAGGATACCAACAGTAGACATATGGGAATTAATGTTTCTTTACCTTAGCTTCTCATCTGATGCATTTTGTGTTAAGGTAAAAGAAAATTCACTTCACAGTTATCAAAGGCTGAATTATGATCAATGGAGATTTAGTACCCGAGAATTTCAGATATTATGAAGACAAGATGGAAGACCTACAAAGTTGTGCTTGGTGTGCTTTTGGGCAGAGGCTTGCAAGAACTAGTATTCTCATGTACTAAGTGTTAGAAATAGATGGTACTGCAGCTCATGGATACAGATTTCCTATGAAAAGGAAAATCCTTTCCAGTATTTTAACAGAAACATTAATATAGATGCATGACTTCCATCTAAAAAGTTAAACTGGATGCATAAACCCTGCATTAAATTTATTTAGGGCAAACTTCTAAAGGTTTAATTTTGGCCCTGGGCCTCCGAAGCCTGGAAGGAGGCTCTGAGGAGCACTTTCTATTAAAGGTACCTGAGACTGTTTAGACTTCACTCTTTCTTCTTCTCCATTGTCTTCTAAGGAGTAGGAGAAGAGAAACACTGCCCATACCATTACAAATAACATTACCCTACCACCACCTTTTTAATAAAATTTGATTCTGCTTAGTTTTAAAAGGCAACCTTTGTACCAAGGCAGATGCTCTTGCATCTATATGAATGCTATAGCTGCTGTCTGCCTGTCTATATAATTACTTTTAAATTGGTTTAAGTCAGTTGTTAACTAATTAACTAGTTTTAAATAAATACAGTGCATTGCTTGCACTGTAATCTCCTCTCCTGTTATATAATACCACACATCAGAATTTTGGCCACCAAACATTAAGCCTCCAGAGCCATATTCAGACTGCATAAAAAGGTGTGTTAGCTGAAGACAGAATGTTACTCTGGCCTTCAGCTATCATTCAGCTGCAAGGAGTACAGATGCTTCTGGTGGAGGAGGGAAATCACAGCCCCAAGCTCAGAGCAGCCCTTCCCAGTGCACTTGGGCCTGTCTCTCATGCTCCGGTCGGTCCTGTCACAAGATGCCGAAGACATAGGTAAGGCTGTAGGTCTATGAACATCTGAAAGTGCAGTGAAAAGTGGAGGAGGTTTCCATCAAATGAAGTGCAGCTGGAGCTGCAGTGGTTGCAAAGAACAGCTTACTCATTTTGCTTTTTGTTCCTTAATTAAAAGTTCAGGATAATGCTGGCTTTCGGACCTGTGATGCCTTTGAGAGATCAGGCACATACTTCCACTAAAAGCTAAGTGATCTTTCTGTAACAAGACATTTTAATAAATGTGGCAATTATGCATGACAGTTTATCAAGATGCGAGGCAGAAGGCATGAATGTAATGTTACTGATGGGAACTATTCCCTCTTTGGGGTCTCTAGAAACTTCCTGCAATTCATCTCAAGCACTTAGGAAATTATACATTTTCATATTTTTGATCACTACTTCCATTGTTTAATGTAACTTCGAGTGTGAAGGAAATTACATGCTAGATCAGACCATGTATTTATTTCAGTATTTAACATTTTTTGCAAGGATCTTGCTGAAATGGCAAGTTGTACAGTCTAATGATAACCCAGCAGTTTCTGCAGAAACTTCTTTCTAATTCACCCCACTGGTTTCAAAGATTAAGTTCAAGCTGAGGCTGTCTTGATTCTGCAACTGCAAGCTGTCACCAGACAAAAAAAATTCTGGTTTATTCCACTTGTATTTAACAGCAAGTGATTCACCACCCCATCTATCTCATTGATGTGGAGAATCTGGAAGTTACTGGTGAAGATGAAATTGTGAAAATTGTCACATCATTTCACTGATACTCATTTGAATGGCCATTTATGGTGATAATTAGGGAGAAAGACTGCTCTATTTTCTGGGATTTCCCCCAAGTGTTAGCTCATGTTTGTTTGGTTGATGAAAGCTCTTAGCAAAATAGATATTTGCTCAATCTTTATTTCAAAGACAGGTTTCATATTTCAGTAGAATGACAACCTGAAGTAGCTGCTCTTTATTTAAAGGATTAAAAGTGTATGACCAGAAATTTCTGGACAAATGTGGAACAGAACCATTTGGGATAAGGCGTTGCTGTCAGAGGTTTCCAGACAGAGTTAAGAAAAATAAAATTCAGATTATTTCTATTTATACCTGCCTTTGCCTTGGTAACCAGAGACTTCATGAGGGATGTAGTATTTTCTCCACATTGTGGATGTCTCCAAAGTCCATGTGCAGCCATGCACTACATACAGTGTCTGCAGAACTGATTTCTAAGAAAGGATTTTAAGCAGGAAAGAGAAGATTTCAGAAAGACAGGAATATTAGTACAGCTTCAAAATACTTTCTACTAATTTCTGTTTCACCTACATGATTTTTTGATCTTCTAAGTTTTATGAGGACCATCGTCCCAACCACTTTTCCTTACTTACTCTAAGCAGCATAGCTGCATCCCAGGTAGCAGTATTTACTTATAATTGGACATGTAATTATGTCTGCTCTGAATAAAATAAGACAGGACTTGAATCAATGTTTCTTTACATTTTACTTCATGCTTGTTTACCTTAAAATCAGCTATTTCCTACTTTCGTAGACCCACAGAATCATGTAATTGTGTTAGTTGGAAAAGACCTCTAAGATCACCAAGTCCAACCATCTACCCTAAGACCACCATGGCCATTTGCAGCTTAGGTGTCCTTGTAGCTTTCTGCAGTATTTAAAAGCTGAAGCAGTTCTTACAACACTATTGTTGTGCTACTGGGAGAAAAAATATTTCAGTTCATTGGAACTGTTTTAGCTGCAAATCAGGAAGGGTTGGAAGAAACCAAGTCTCTTTTTCTGCCACTATAATACCCAGGTACTGTATCTTCTTAGAAAATGGATGTGAAAATGGGATAAGGAGGAAAATAGAGACTTAGGATGAATATGTGGAATCAAGGGTCTTACTGAACTTCTAGTGGGACTTGTTTCCCTCTGAATAGCTTCAGTGTCTAGTTATGATCTGGAAAGTAATTTCCAATCTGCTCATAGAAGTCATCATAAAAGCACTATCATTTCTGGGAACAAATGTATAAATTTTTACACACAGCATTTTTTCCCTCTGTTCAGCTGGAGCCTTGGTCTTACGAAATACTGCAGGAGAAGAAAACTTACCCAAGGGAAGTAGGTGAAGGAGGCATTTTGGAGAACTCAGGGCCTGCCACACTGCATCTTGGTTGGAGATCTCAGGGCTGGCATGTGGTGTGGGAGGTGCAAGCAAAAGCTCTGTGCCATTTGGGAATTTCCCTTCATTTGCCTGATGGTGTAGTTTAGGCACAATGTCAGCATTGAAAAACTAATCCAAATAGAGTTCTCACTTCAAGTGTAATCATTCTCATTGCCTCTCCCACACTGCCTATATAAATAATTTAAAAAATAATTGAGGTAATAGCACAAGCAGTTTCAGATTCTCAAAAGCAGCAGTGGTGGCAAGGGACCAATACATTAGCACATAAACCCACAGTAAGCTGAATCATCGCACCTGCTCTGGCATGTTTATGAAACAAAGTCTGAGATGCCATAAGACAAGTATGAACCAGTTTGGGGCAAGTGAAATTCTGATTTCCATTCCCCTATAGAACCAGAACCCTAAAAACAACCTTCATTTCCTCCTGTGCAGCCTGTAACACTCCTCCACAAAAGCTTTCATGAATCTTGAGCTACTCTGTTGAAATCATCACCTTTTAGATGTAACTATATTAACTTTCATCTGCTAGTCAGATTTGCTGTTCCCTGTGGGAACAGTGGTGATGCTTCCAGGAGCTGGTTATGCTCCCCAGCTTTGTGCCATGCCCTCAGGCGTGGTAACATTGGGACCTTCTGAGCTATACAGACAGTGGACATGGGTGCAGGGAAGATAATCTGCTCCGCTGCCTTGCTTCCCAACAAGCTCTGGCCTCTCTCAGAGGCTGAGAAGCTTGACTGCAGGTTCTCAACCTTTTGTGGAGTACCTGCAGCAGGCCTACAGGCAGCCAGCACACTATCAGGATGCTTCCTTGGCCCTCCCTTTGGTCTTTAGCTGCCTTTGGATCGCGTTCAAGTAACTGGAGACGGAGACACTCAAAGCAGAGGCGCGCTATGTTGTTTTGCCAAACAAGAGATTAAACAGAGCCAAAGGTGAAGAGAAGCCCATGCACAAACAATGCCACAGGAGTGTTACAGCCACACCACCAGTTGGGAACAATTTTGGCTTTACTCTCTTGGTCAGTGCTCTGTCCGAGATACACAAGAAGTGCCGTGTTTCTGCGGTGGTTATTCAGTTATTGAGGCACTGCTGCCAGGCTGCTGCTGAGCACTTGTACAGTGTTTTACCATGCTGGCAACAGAGAATGAAGCCATGGACAAATGCTTTTCCTTTGCACCGACTTCTGAAACTCCTGAAACAAAAGGCACAAGCCAGAAGCACAGAGAGGCTAGGGGACTGGCAAACGACGTCCCCCAGTTTGATTCGCACCTTGTACCTCTTTTGCGTGGCATGTAGGTCTGAAAATACTTGAAGCTCCTCCCCGATCTCAGTTTCCTGCAGGAAGCAGCGCGATGCTTTTTCCCTCCGGGATCCATCGAGGACCTCCCAGGGACAGGCGCAGGCTCAGGCTCAGCTTGCACCCAGCTAGCGGCTGCCTCTTGNGGGCCGGGTCGGGTGCTGCGCGGTGGCTCTCGGCCTGCGACGCGTGAGTAGCGGGCGGGCCCGCCGGCGAGGGGCTGGGCCCGGGCGCCGAGCGGAGCCGAGTCGAGCCGAGTCTTTCCCTGCGGCGGCTGCTGCTGCAGGCCGCTGGGCGCGGAGGCCACGGGAGAGGTGAGCGAGAGGCGGCCGAGACCGAACCCACCGGGCCCCGCCGCGCCGCAGGAGGCGATCGGCCGCCAGCGGAATGGCCTTAGTGCCCTACGAGGAGGGAGCTGGCTGGGGAGCGCGGCAGCTGCACAATCCTTCGGCCACCTACCGCTTCGCCAGCCACACCATCCGCATCAGGCAGGACTGGCGGCGGCTGGGAGTGGCGGCGGTGGTCTGGGATGCGGTAGGTGTTCACAACAAAGTTTTCTGTACTTGATGGATTCCTGTACCGCATGCCCTAGCTCACAGAATCACCTGAGAAAATCATTTAACAGTGAGTTCTTAACGAAAGGCTTTTTTTTCCTACAAGTTTTGTTTTTTTTTTTTTTTTTTTTTGGGTGTTGCTTGTTTGCTTGTTCAGTTTTGAAAGCAAAAATCTAAGCTTTGCTTTTGATTTTTCTTTCCCCTCACAAGAGTTCCTGGAGGACTGAAAGGGAAACGGGGCCAGGGCTACCTTAAACCCTGCACAGCCAGTGCCAGATAGAGGAATTACTCCAAATAACTCAACTCTCACCCATTTCTTAACAGTGGCCCATGAGCACAGCATGGATCCTGCAGCTTGTAGCGTCAAGGGCTGATAGACTTTATCTTGAGGATAAGAACTATCCACCCAAACCAGGGGTTTGTGGTAGGACCAAGGCTGCAGGGCAGTTGGCTGTAGCGTTTTAGGAAAGTCCTCAAATGAATTGGTGCAGAGAGCCATTTTATTTTCCCAACACCAGCTTCGACAGAACTTGCTATGGAGAGAGCTCCTTATCAAGATTTCTGTAAAATACAACACATTAGTTACCACCAGCTGGAAGTGTTACTGCTTTATTTTCCTTGTCTTCTTCCTGACAACATGCCCGTGATGTGCAACCTGTTGAAATACCACAGTATTACAGACTTCTGTAATACTGTGTTCATTCACCTGTGTTTGACACTCCCAAGCTTTTCCTTTCCAAATACAGCTCTTTCTGCCTCCTGTTAGGTTTAAGGATTTATGAAGCAGTGGTTCTGTAGCCTCTGTGGTTATTTTTTCTTTTGCCTCTATATATATAAAGTCTTCCATGTAAAAAGATGTGCACGCAGGAGGCAGAGAAGAGGTGAACAGTCTTGCTGCAGACCTGAAGTGCCTGATCCTTTTCATAATCATCTTTCTTGGTGTAAATCAGAAATCTATATTCAGTATGACTGATATAACCCCTGTGCTTAATTAATTGCCTTTGTCTCTTGGCTTAGGCCGTTGTCCTATGTGCTTATCTGGAGATAGGAGGCATTAAGCTCCAGGATCGGTCTGTGATTGAGCTGGGAGCTGGGACTGGATTGCTGGGAATAGTAGCCACATTATTAGGTAAGGACTTTTTATTTGTTTAAACAAATTTACAGCTGTAGTAAAACTAGCACTTTTACATCTACATGTCTGGTATAGAAGTTAGTACCAAGGCTACATGTATGAACTGTGATATTTCCTGCCTGAGTCATATTCTTGTTAGAATTCAGAGCCTGCTGCATTATTTATTGCAGAGATGTTGCCACTGCAGTTTACTTCATGGTGGGACCCTGTTAAGGCTGATGCCTGTTACCATGGTACTCAGTTCTGCAGCATTCAGTTCTGCAGCTGTTCTCCCCCAGGGTGCAAGCTCTGTGCTTGCCATCTCGTTCTCCTGTGCAGCACATATAAAGCTACAGAGAGAAACTGCTGGCTTAGCTTGCATAAGCCTTGCTAGCCTATTTTGTAGACAGGGAAAGCAAGGTTGGAGAAATGATCTGCCTGTGATCTGACTGCAGCTGAAGCAGAGACTGAGTACTATGTTAAATTTGCACTTACTGTCCCAGGTTAACTTTGTAGTTCAAAGCTCTGCAGTTATGGAAGTGCCTACTGAAATGATGAAAACGTAGCAGTTTGGTAAAATACAAAATTATACAGGCAAAGCTTCTGCCTGACCTGTGAAAGATGCTATCTAGCTACTTCTCTCCTACAGAACAAATACAGAATTGGAGCAAGTTGATTGTAGTAATCCCTGTTGTCACCTATGAAAACACAGAAAGTAACTCTTCTACTTTCATGCACTAAGAAAAAGCTCCAGACTCAATCTTCATGTGGAGTACACTTCATATTCTTAAGTGACTGATGAAGGGCAAGCTGTATGTAGATAGTGATTGTTGGTTTTGTTCTTTTGTTTGTTTTTAATTGGACAGCTCAGGGGAGTTGTTAATGTTTAACAGGGACTGTATTCAAAATGCTATATTTATGGACACTGATTTTTGTCTGAGACCTGTACTTCTGTACTGCTTAGGTGCTCACGTTACCATCACAGACAGAGCATCAGCACTGGAGTTCCTGGAGTCAAATGTACAGGCTAATTTACCTTCAGAACTACGTCCAAGAGCTGTGGTGAAAGAGCTGACTTGGGGAAAAAACCTAAGTAACTTCTCTCCAGGAGAATTTGACTTCATCCTGGGTGCAGACATCGTCTATCTGGAAGAAACTTTTGCAGACCTGCTTCAGACACTGGAGCACCTGTGCTCAGAGCGAACTGTTATTCTTCTTTCCTGTCGTATCCGCTATGAACGGGACCACAAATTCCTGAAGATGCTGAGTGGCCTTTTCTCTGTGTATGAGGTCCACTATGATGCCAGTAAGGATGTTCATATCTACAAAGCACAGAGGGGTAGCTGGAAGGATGACTTTTGACTCTGCTTTGTTAGTAAACCACTGTTTGATCTTCCCCTTGTTTCTACTCAATACACTTGTTCCTAAGCATGTAATTGCAGTTGTGTTATTCCACTAGCTTCTTGTTCTGATGGTCTTTAATCACTTGGCCTGATATAGCAAGGATTGTAATTGAACCTCAATGCATATTGAACCTCTGCTTCATTTCTGAGTCAAGTCGTATAGGGTCTCCCACTGATACTTTATCAAATGTAGTTATTGCAACTGATTTAAGTTGCAGAAATCTCCATGCATCACAGATGTCATCGAAAGATCTGTTGTTTAAAATCAAGCTACACTTAATTTCTGCAGAAAGCTGAGACATAAATGAGAGTGGGCTCTTGAAAAATAAAAGTAGATGAAATAGAAGGTAAGAGTCCAGCTCTAAATGCTTTAATTCTTCAGGCCTTCTGCATCTCAAAAGTTGTGGTAAAAGAGACCACTTAAGGGGCAAATCCAACAAAGGCAGCTCCAATAAAATTGTTCCGTTGTTGTCACTGCTAAATGTAAGAGGCATAGGGAAAAAAAAGAACCAGATACCTAGGGAGAGTTAGGAATCAGTATTGCAGACTAAGCTAACGTAGAAATCAGTGGTGATTTTACATGGTTGCAAGCATGGAGGCTATGCCTGCAGTATTGAAGCAGTGATGTTTCTTTAGTTGTCTCTAACAAGATAACTTTCATTTGCATGGATCAAGGCTTCTTGGAGCAGATACAGACAGACATACATGTGCCAGTAGGGAATGTAAAACATTTTCAAGCTGTTCTTTAAATATCAAATCAGTCCTTGACTTTTAAAGTACTGCTAAATAATGTTCCACTTTCTGCCTTTGGTTGTGGCTTACTGTCTCTGAGGAGAGGAAGATGCGGATGTAAAGTCTTTATAGCTGAGGAAATACTCTTGCATTACTTGGAACCTTGGGGCACTCTCTGGCTTTCAGTGTGCTTTCTGTGCACAGTGGTATTTAGAAACTATTCTAAGCAACTGATTTCATACCTTGAGTTTGTAAAAAACACCTCTGTATGTTTGTCCCGCAAGATCCTTTGTGAAGATTACTGCATCCTGGAATCCAGCTCACACCAGTAGCAGACTTGCTTCTGTTTCTAGTGGTGGAAGAATGAAATTGGTGAAAACAGTGGGCTAACAGAAGATGGCTATGCTTCTAAATGCAGGAATTGCTGTAGTTTTGGCTTTTTTTTTCCCCTTTAAATGATAAAGCCCCACATCACATTCAGGCTTTAAGTGTATGCACATCTTTGGTACTGGCAATAGCAAGCACCAGAAGCTGTTTCATGCCATGGATGTTAGCAGTTCCTCACCACTTCTGCTTTCATTGAAATTTCCAATTGGAAAAGATGCAGAGCATCTGTGGTCCAGAAGTGATGTTCAGACTGTAATCTGGAAATGACACATTTATCATTACAGCTCTCATGAATGAGGCCCGAAGGTGTTGTGCTTCATCCCTAGTGTTTTCAGCTAAGTTACTCATTTGGCTTTGCACTCAGCCTAAGAGTTGCTAATCTCAGCCAGTTGGTTACAACAGTATCCTTGGAAGCCACATGGTGTCACTAAAACAGTACTTACGCAGCTGGCTGGGAATTCACAGCCTGAAACTAGAGTAGACGTTCTTTTCAGGGAAGAAGACAGCACCTTTAATTAAAAACAACATCGTATGAGCTTTAATGTGCCAGATAGGGATTTTTCTGCCCTACCAGTTGGGTTATCAATGGTTGAAAAAAATTACATGCTCTTCCTCACTCTGGCTCTAGTTTTTGGAGTGTGTAAATTCTCACCACTCCCTTTTGCTCTGTACTGGTGTTTCCCTTTCTCTGAGCTCATCTGTGGTCGCAGTATGTTAAGCTCCCTCCAGTTGGGTGCTGGCAGAAAGCAGCATACTGCTGCTTGGGCTTGTCAGTGTATGTGACTTGGACCAAGGGGAAAGCTGTTACCTGACTCTGCTTGGCCCTGGCAAGAGGCCGCAGCTTTGCAACACCAAGAGCTTTAGCAGTCTGTGCTGTTGCCATAGTAGGAACATGCTTAAATAGTGCAGAATGAAGTACAGTGTAGTACGGAGTAAAGCCTAGTGCAGCAACCTACACACTTCCAAGGAGGGTGCCTTGCTTTGACAATAAGAAGAGTTCTGTACTTGTAAAAAAATTAGTTTAAGTGCATCTCTTTCTAAATGCTTCGCAGTCCATTTTCCCACTGCTGCTGTTACAGCCTGTAGACTTTCTGCAAGAGCAAACATGTCCCAGAAGAGACCAGGTCTGGCTTCTTTTGCTGTTAACTGCTGTACAGCAGCTGGCTTAACTAATGCTACTGCCTGATAACAAAATACTTGTGAAGAAAAACGTGAGATGACACGGTCAGCATGCCTTGCCCCTGACTTGCAGAGCTGAGCTCTTGGTGGTCCCTCCCCAGTCTGGTATGTGATACCTCTTCAAGGGGGTACCCCTCAGCCACAGGGGAGTGGATGATCCTTTAGATTCATGAGACTGGACTCAGGAATATCATGGTTTGGCCACCACCCCAAGCCCATTAGTTCTGGTTGGTTTTTTAAAGCTTGCTTATAGAGGCAAGCAGCAACCATGTAGCTAAGCTGAATGTACAGCCCATTCCTGTTGGGCAGTGCTGGCACCTACCAGCACCAGACAGTGGTGTCTTCTGTTAGTTCCTTTATAGTCTCATCACGTTTACCTTCAGGGAGACGTTGGGAGTAAACCATACCAGATATGCAGGATAGAAGTAGCAGAGAGATAATTAATTACCCAGTGAGTGACCACGAAGAAAGCAGTCTCCTGTCATGACACCTGCAAACACTGGTGCCCTAATGATTGGTCCCAGATGAGCTGCTGCTCCAGTATGAGATGATGCATGGTAATGGTTCAGTGGCTCTCTGGCAATCAGGCTAACACCCAAGCACATTCTAATAGCTGATGTGAACTTATCTGAAGGGAGGGTGTTTGGGCATGGGTCCCTGAGTACTGGGGCAAGGCATAAATAGTCTCATGTGAAATAAAATACCCTATGGAGAGGATCCAAGTCATTCTTAAGTAACCGGATAAGACATGGACATGCTGGGAGCCTGTGAAACCATCCCTGAAACATAACCATTCTGCAAGGAAACAAACTTTTATAAAATGTCATTGCAACTAAGGTCACGTTTGATTAAGACATGGGGGTGTGACATCCAACTCTGTATCTTATAGACAAGGAGCTTTTGAGGCACAGCAGCTGTCAGAAGAATGAGGCTTACTGTCTGCACAACTGACTGCAGAGGGACCTGTATTATTCAAGTTTTTTTCAGTGCAAAACTGAAGGCAGTTTGGGATTCTCCCTTATTACTGAGATGTATATTTTTCTGAGCAAGCACACGAATAGCATTATGAAAACACTCCATTGTAAAAACCACAAAATCCCAGGTGTAATGAGCTGACTTTACAGTTTCCTCTTGATGTCACTAGAGGTGTGTTGAATTTGTCCTTCTGGTTTCCATCCCAATGTTTGGATCCAGCCTTGCAGATTACATAATTGGGTTGCAATCCTTGCAGCATTTGCTGCTTTCTGTTCTGTTATTAACATCAGTAGTACATGGTTTACAGGAATGCTTAAGAAGACAACATTTGAACTGTGAAAAGGGAACGTTTTTCACACATTATTAAACAACAGAACTAACTGCCACCAGAATGGATACTGGAAAGCAAATTAAAAGATGTCAGAAGTGGAAGAGAGGCTTTGTTTTTCATGACTTAACCTCTCACTAATTCAAATTTTGGGAAAATATCTCACGAATCCTTACAGCAGGCAGAATCATGAGAGAACAACATAGTCTGTTTAAAATACGCATTTCCCTATATTTCTATCTACCATTTGCCACTAAATTAATGTAAAGAGAATAGTCTGTTCAAAAAAGAGACTTTTTAGTTTTTAAAAGCATGTTTATGTGACTGCACATAAATGTTTGTGTAAAAAGGAAGTCATGACAGTTTATAACACAAAGATTACAGTAAGAAAAAGCACTTCTTTATGACAATAATCCACAAATTCACAAGAACCACTTTAATATACAAAGCAATTACTACCATTCTGAAACACAAAGCAGCTAATATGTACATAGTGTTAATAAAATGCATTATAACCCAGTACAATTTTTTAAAAACACAGATAAAGCACAAAAAAAAAAAAAGTAAAAAAACCCCAAAAAACAAACAACACAACAGGGATGTTTCTAGATTTTTGGGGAGTTGTAAATGGTTTCTTTTCCCCCAATAATAAATTTTCATGTAGCCTTTTAACTTCCACAAGTATGTGGGAGTCAAGCTCAAATACCCTGTTCTGTGCTGACATGGTTTGGGTAAAAGAATTGGAAATGCAGATGAGGTGAACTTACTCTTTCCAGCTTACATTAGAAAGGAATAATAATAACCCTTGCTCTGGAAGTTTCCCTGAAAAACGCTGTTCTGAAACAATTTCAAATTATAAATCCAGAGTAGAAACAACTCATATTTGAAGTCAACTACCGATCTGTGGACAAGTCTGTGGAGGGGTTGGCTGCCAACTAGCACCTCTTCTTGCCCCGTTCCCCATCCCTAGAAGTCCATATAAGCAGCACAGTTTCAAATCTCATAAAAAGTTCTAGAAATTTTTAAAAGTAACATTTTAATATAAATAAATGTCATCACACACACAAAAAATGGAGTGGCACCTGGATAAAACACAACTTGCGGAGAGCATCTGAACACACGTAATTCTTACGAGTGGCCATTTGAAGATAAATAACCAGCTCAAGGCCTTCCTTGCCTGTGCTCACTCAGCTTTCCCCTAATTTAGAGTAGTATGTAGCTGAGGCTGAGTGAACTGACTGCTCCCAAGTTGCGAGTATAGTAAATGGTTAGCTTGTGAAGTGTGCCAACCATGGATAGTTATCGGCTTGTCCCTGGCCCTTTTCCTGCCAACACACAGCTCCTGCAGGCAGCTGACTTCTCCTGCCTCTTGCTGGTGAAAGCGAGACCTGAACTTACACAGCAAGTCACAAACTGCACTTGCAGTACCAGAATGCAAACAGGTCACTGCTTTCAATTTGTGCTACACAAGCTAGCCCAAGCAAGTCTCTTTGTGGGCCAGAGTTTAAATACGTTTAAAAACACTTAAAAATGCAAAACTTTTCTACCAGATGGATCTGGTCCCTTTTCCCCAGAGATGTACAAATTTAAGCCATATCCATCCACAGACCTGAACCTGTCAGAAGCACACAGTAGATGGGATTTCAGCACCAGTCTGGCTCTTCCCATACCAACTGAGCTTCAGGATACATTCAGGTTTCTGCAAAATCAGTGTCTTTTACAGCTTGCAAATTCAAAAGCACAGGGAAATGAGTTCCCAGACACAGTACAGAGAACCTTCAATGTACTGTGTGCTTTTAAAACCTAGAGTGACAGATTTCAGGGCTGTAGCTAAATTAATCATTGTTCCTACAAAAGAAAGGTGTTTGTGCTTTTAAAAAATCTTTTAAAGCAGAGTGACACATTGTAAATGTACCTTTAGTTCCTGGTGTCAATAAACAGGAAAGCCTTTTGATTTATTTTCTTGGAATGCAGCTTATAAAACCTGCAACCAAATCTCAAAACTAAGAAAACAGGAATAAAGTGGCTGTAAAATAGTTCAGCTTTCCTTCCAATTTAACCTCCCTTATCCACTTGGGATCACTGAACTAGTTCTACTCTAAAAATAATTTCACATCAGTCCTGTACATGCTGCTCTGAGGCATCACACACAATTCTTTCCAGTACTGCCAGTTCAGATCTCCTGCCATTCTGAAGCAATGCCTGCTGGATGCCAGGTGCTAACCAGCAAGTTAAACTTGCAAAGAAGTCAACTGCTGTGGAGAATGGAGTGAATTGTGTGCAGGCAGCAGGATTATAACTGTGCCAGCAAGCTTCTCAAGAAAACCCAACTGCTCTTAGTTTGGGGTTTTTTGTTGTTGTTCTTGTGTTTTTTGTTTTTTTTTTAAAAAGTGCACATTTTAATTAAACATTTACAAACAATATAGTGTAACGAAAATAAATACATGACCTTTTGGTTAGATATTGGCAAATGTTGTATCACTAATCAGCTCCAGGGTGAAAAAAATGACAATAAAAACGGGGGGTTAGGAAACCAATGAAATCCTTTATGAATTACCACAAGATTTGCAACCACTGATACTGAACTTGCTTTGATGGGGAACCTTGTCTTTAACCCACAAAAATAACTGTCTGTCATAAATTAGAAAATAAAAAAGCCGAGGCCAGTTTTCACTAGCAGGTGACTACTTGCAGCTGCAGTCTTCTGGAAGCCCAGATTTAAAAAAACCAACCTGTAGTACAAGTTTAGATCAGAAACTATTAGGGCTGTTTTTCCTTATTAAATCTAACTTTTTTTTTTTTTTTTTCCTGAGCCTCTTAATGATTCCAAACACCCCACAAATGTTCTGATCAATGTACAAGTACCAAAAAGGACAGTGGTTTACAATGCCAACGTCAGCTACAGAATAGCCAGAACCTCTAGGTGTCTGTACAGTCCTGACAAGCTAAAAATGTGCTTTTCAGATACAGGCAATGGTGCTGGCTACTACCTGATTCTGGTGAAACTGCTGCTTAAATAAAAATGCATTACCACTACCCCAGGATGAAAACTGAACTCTTACCAGTGGTTCATTTAGAAAATAACATCTTAACAACCTTTCCATTACTTTGCCTTTGATACATAGCTGCCAAAGAGAAAAAGCACAAAAGTGAATTATTCTGGGGGGTGGTAGTTGTCATATAACAACTGCTTACATAATTTCACAAACCTCCATCAATAGAAAAAACAAAAATAAACCTCACAAAAGCCATGAAAGATGAAATAAAATTCTTGAAAATGAGTAACTGATAAACAGCACAAAACAAATCAGTAATAAGCGCTAGAATGCAGCCCAGAACTACTGGGATGGGAGGAAGCTTTCACACGCACACACACCCACACACACCCAGACACACAGAGAAAAGTAAAAATTTTTTTCTGACCTCCATATACTATAATACTCAGCATTCCTGACTTAAAAGCTCTCAGAGCTGTAGATTATATACTGTGTGTATATATATATATATATGTACATATATTATACATATGTATTTTCCAAGAATATCTAAATTAAAAGAGCACCTCTGACAATATCTTAACTGCCTGATTGGTGCTGTTGTTTTGGAAAATAATGACATTACAAAAATTATATTTCAAATCAATTCTTGTTTATTATGAACATAATGGATCTAGCCCTTTCTAAACCTTTCTTCAGGTAAAACAGGCTATCAATTCTTGAACACTCACAACTGTGAGATATAAAACTAACCCTCCCTCCCTTCCCCTTGCCATTCCTTTCCTACTTCCAAATGGCCTTAGTTTATAAAAGCTGATGACCCCAACCTCACTACCTGGTAAACAACATATGAATGCACTCCTGTGTCATGTTTCTTCCTTTTTGGGGTCCATATGAATAGTAAAGTATGGGTAACCCTACCCAGTCTTCTACTTGGTCTGACATAATTTTTTATTACTGTGATTTAAAATTTTCATTAAATTCCAGTCTGTAAATCCTCAGTCCAGCATAAATTAAAGACTCTTGCAGATCCCTACCTACTTTAAAATAACTTCCTTTTTCTTAGTGAAACATTAGTTGCTAATGCAGTCTAGACTAGTAACACTATGGACTCCTCACAGGCCACACACAGACAGACTGGTAACACAGTTCTCCTCTCACTGCAACAGAAATCCGCACCAACTCTGGACCCTCTGGGTACCAGTTTAGGGTCCCGGGTTCATTCAGCATCCAGGCTTTGTGCCGAATGGCTATCAGCAAGCGCTATGCAGTGCTTGTTACCCACTAGGAACAGCTCTCAGATCACATCCAGTCTCATTCAGGTTCACTGCAAAACTTCAATTTTTTTCAAAGAGATGGTTCTACAAAAGAAAAAGCTTTAGTGTAGGCATGTGCAGCCCTTTCTGTGTTTCTCGAAGCTGGAGGAACCATTGTGTGTAAATAAAGCCATAGTGAGGTTGATGTTTCACAAGAATGACTCCTGCGTTAGCAACATTTCTACTTCAGCGCTACTTCTGAAAAACTGGTACCCGTTGTATGTATTTGCATACATACATACAATCTGCTTTTAAGAATCATACATTATTTTAATAAAAACACTGATGAGACTTTAGGGTCTTCAAATTTGTGTTGCTAAACTAATAAATTCATCTTCCATTAAATAAAACCATGAAACTCATCAATTCTCTACGGCAGATAAAACTATGCACTTACAAATCCCCTCAAAACCTGTGAAAATGAATTATTTCATAATTCTGAAGCTCGTGGTCTCTTCCTGAAATACAAACATAATTTGAAATTATTGATAACTCTAATTTTAACAATAATGCTGTGAATTTAATCCTACTTTTAAAGTCTCTTGGAAACTGAATGCCCTCTCAAATGAGAAAAGTAGAACTTTTTAATACTGCTTAGCTGTTTGAGACTCAACTGCCCAGAATTTTCCAAATGTTCTTCTTATAACATCAAATGAACTGTAAAACCTTTTAGAAGCTTGTGTTTGAAATTTATCTTGAAAACAGGTAAGAGAGAACATGGAAAAAAACTCTCCAAACTTTTGCCAGGCAAGGCATTAGCACAGACCAGAGTCTTATTCCTATGTCACTACACATAAAAATTTGACCAGAAGCCCAAAGTAAACTTAACTCCACCAAATGACCCAAGATCAAGAGACTGGCTTCAAAGGGCCAATAAAGTAACTGCACATGATTCCTTTTGACACGTTCTTTTTGACAATTTCTTGACATTCTTTTTTGGTTTTTTTTGAGCCTGATTCTTTTTAAGTCCTTATGCAAGTAACTGTGTGGAAGATCACATTTTCCTTGGTGCACACAAAACATTCCATCTTGCAAACAACAGAAGCACGAGTAATTCTATGTAGAGAAATAGATTACTTGGTAAATCTGAAATCCACTGAATAAATTAAGAATTTAGGTAGCCTGGCCAGGTTCAAATAATTAATATTGTCCTTTGGGAAGGAAAAGTTGGAAATATTTGTGTTTGAAGTATTTTTCAGTATTTGAGGTTGTCCTGATAATTTATGTTTAGAAGGCAGCCTCAAAGTTTGAAAAAGAATATAGCAAACCAGACTGATGCTTCCGTTGAGTACAACAATTTCCATTACACAAGATAGTGGTTGGGAAATGAGAACTTGGGACACAGACTATATTGTCATCAGGGTTGTACTGTATGCAGAGTTGGCCGTGCTTCAGCTGCTTAATTGTTCTGCATACCAACAGGTAGTGCTTTCATGTGTTACCCTTGCTTAATATGTGGCAGTTTTTAAAACATCATTATTTTAACTTTTTTATTCTAAATTCCTTTCCCGCTCAAATACCATTTCCCAACCAATATCTTACAAAGCTAGTGTTTGCTTTTTGTCCATTCAGAATGCTGAACATGCTTGCACACATAAGCTTTGAGAAGCAACCAACCAGTGAGGTGTTTCTGAGGTTTGGAGTTTTCACTAGTTCAGAAGGGCTTAACATAGATTAAAAATCAAGACTTCTGCTGGGCTGGTTTGCACAGGGCATGTTATCTCCACACTAAGAATGCGACTGTTGAGTGCCTTTCATTTGGCATGCTGCTTAGCTGTGTATTTCTATAGTTCATAACGAGTAAGTGAAACCAATTTGGCAACCATTGCTTCTTCATTGCACCATACATGCTCCACATACGTGGCCCACAGTTCTCTGGACCAAGAGGCTGGGGTGGCTCTGTCTCTAAGGCAATGGAAAGAGCTCAGCACAAATTCTTCAAATCATTAGAAAAGGACCCTCCCCAAAGTAACTTCCCAAGTGACCACTGTTGCTCCTTGAAGAGAATGGGGAGATGAGATAAAGCCTGTTTTCCTTCTTCACACTGAGACTGATGATGAAAATAATCTTGTAGGGGGAGAAGTGGAGGCAAATACTTGAACATTCACAGTTTGATGCAAAGCACAGATGAAGTATATCCTGTAGTTGCTTCAGGCAGTTTTGCGCATAGAAAAAAAGAAATGTTTAGAAAATAAAAAGTTTACTTTGTCTTTCTGGGTATAGCCAGAACCAGTCTCTATCCCACCTGGACAAGTGAAAATGGGAATCCAAAATTAATCAGATTTGTGGCAGTAAAGGTCCTTAAGTGCTTTCAACTCCTCAATCAGTGTCTTGTTTTGGTTTTCAAGCACAGCCACTCGATTTTCTAGACATTTCACATACTCCTTTTTCTTCCTGCGGCATTCGCGTGCTGCCTCTCTGCAAAGCAAAAAAAGGCCATTCAAACTCAGAACCAATACACCTGCTACTTACTGTTTAATTCAAACTTCTACCTAGCACTGCCATGTTTAGAATATGGAGGTATTGTTAAGAAATGCAAAATTAGGAAAAGATGCTGACTTTCTAACAATTGCTCCTCACATACACTCAAGATCCACAGATCATTTCAATATGCACATCTCAGTAAGTCAGCACCAATTAAAATTCTGTTTCCATGCAAAAAGGGTCCTACTCACTGACAAAATCCAGGTTGCAAGATTTACATTAGAGCCTTTGGGCTAAGTTCAGTGTTGTTGCTGCTGCAATAATTTAATTCATTGTATTATAATAAATAGATGAATAATAAAAACATGGCCAAGTCCAATGTTCATCTATTAATCTCCTTATAGTTCTTAACTCTTCCTTTTGCTGCAGTCCAACCAAATACTAATGATTAAGATGTTCAAGTGGTGCCAAAAACTGTATCTAAAGTATTAATGTATTCGCTCTCAAGCAATATGTTCACTTTTATTAATGAAGTCTGCATGACAATAACATAAATGACCCCTCCAAAATGACAAAATAAACAGTCACCATAAATCTGTAGCTCTTGTCTGCTGTGCCAAGAACATGGCAGTGTTAATGT
Source organism: Eubucco bourcierii (assembly GCA_013396675.1). Classification (NCBI taxonomy): domain Eukaryota; kingdom Metazoa; phylum Chordata; class Aves; order Piciformes; family Ramphastidae; genus Eubucco; species Eubucco bourcierii. The sequence goes on along the minus strand of VWZE01007076.1, from coordinate 227,834 downwards.
GCTGAAGCAGATCTTGAAACAGTTAGACCCTTAAGGCTTGCTTGTAAAGACCGAGCTGCCTGTAGATGACTTGGTAACACACTGAGAACATCAACAAAAAGCACCTCACAAGTACTAATGTTCTGCAGAGCATCCTGAAGGCAGTAACACCAAGGATGAACCTCTTGCACATCAAGAGTAATGATAAAAAACGTGCAACATAAGCACAAGGTTAAATGCTGCAGGTCCTTGGGAGTCCAGCAACTCTGCTTGTCAAAGCAGCACACTGCAGGTACATGTAAATGCACATGCTGGTTTGCTCTAAACCTTTAGGTGCAAAGCAGCTTCAAAAACACTTGTGAGTGTCCCTTTGCTGCAAATACTACATGGATTGGTGATAAAAGTCAGTGCTTAGGACAATCAGGTCAAAACTGAACCCAGTTCTTCCAATTTTTAGATTAATAGTAGTTGTAGTTCTATGTAAAAAAGAACGTCTGTTCCAGGACCTACCTGGGAAGAAGATTCTAAAAGTAGTTTGTGAAATTCAGCTCCACAAATGAGACAGGATGAAGAAAACCTAGTTTGTAAGCCCTGAAAGGACTCAGGTGTCCATTCGTCACTCCTACAAATACAATTTCACATACTTGCAGCACTTCAGTGGGCCATGTGCAACATTTAGAATTTAAGTCATTTGGGGTTGTCAAGTTATGTCACCAAAGTATTATGTACTACTGGATCAGGAAGTGCCTCCCAGTACAAACCACTAACTTGTCTTCTTGGGTGACAACTTTTTATTTCTTGTTTTGATTTTTGTGTCAGCTTGGGCTATATATTAAGCCACCTCAAGTCTGTGTGGATTAATTGTTCATTACAAATATTAACAGTTACATGGAATTACAAGAGAGCTTTTACAATGTAAAATTGAGACAGAAAATCTCCACAGTAAGACCTATATTTACACTATAATCCTCCAGTAAGTACCACCTCATCATACACACACACACACACACACATATATATATCTCATATAACTTCTCTATATCCTTTTCCCTACTTTTTTTAATGGAGCTAAAATTTGTAAATATCTATTAAGCTGGTCGTTTAAAAGCACCACTTGCAACATGATACTGTTGCAAGAGATTTAAATTTTACTTGAGCAGGGTTATTTCCCCATTGTTTTTTTTCTTGGTTTTCCCAAACACAAAAGCTTTATTTTGTTGGAATAAAACTGGTGAATAAATAAGAGGATTCAGAATGCTAATAATTTTTTTTCTCAAATGCAGAACCTGAAAGGATGACATCTACTATTCATTGACAAATATATAAAAGGGGGAGATGAGTGGCATTCTGTACAAAACTTCTTTAAAAAGTGAGCTCTGCTGTTCAGCATTCTTTACTTCATTAAAGCCCCTCAGGCTTGGGTCTGTTCATGTAACTTTCTGTTGCAGTAACAGCTCACAGCTCAGTAATGCACCTGACAATGTAACACCTTTTTTTCAGACTGACAGATGAGGAAAACAGTGATTTCATGGGGCTTCACCTCCAGAGATGGGAGGGAAGCACCGCTGTTTTTCCAGTGTCACAGTGCAATTAACATAAAGGCTCAAATCTATAGCCTGTGGAGGGAGTTCAAGCCATGATGGGTCAGCTCAGGCCTACCCTTTCCTGCTTAGGCTTAAGGAGCACTATGCCCAACTACTCTACTGCACCCTTCCTTGCTCCCTTCCTAAACCCTATCTCAGTAGGCTTGGCTGTTCCTCCGCACACAGTAAATACCACAAGGTCACTCTTCTCCCTCTTTCAGCTCTGCTGCAACTACTGGACCCACAAGACTTCAAAAGGAGCAGCTGCTCATTCAGCTTGTCCTTGAGTCTTTCTGCATTTAGAGATTAAAACCTAAAGGACAAGCAGCTAAAGATAACAATTGAGACTATCAAGAAAGCACTCACGGAGAGTGCAGGTGGGCCAGCAGCAAGAACACATACAGAAGGCTAAGGTAAAGAATACAGGAAAGGAAACTACATGAATCTTTTAACTCAAAAACAGCTCCCTTTGGTGTTTTTAAGAACATATCTGCAGTCATACAAGTCATCAATGACTTTCCTCCTTATGCAATGAACCAATTCACACACCTCACAGAATGAGTTTGACACTTAAGATTTCATAGTTGTAATACACGGCGTTAGCAGATGTGCTTCTCTGCTTTGCATCTTTAAATAAAGGCAAATTCTTCAGAAGGTATTTCATAACACGACTAAGAAAGATTAGGATTCGTAGTGCTTGGCACCGTAGCTCTATGCAGAGCTGACTGGAAAAACAGTGATCTAAATGTACATGCCTGTTCTTCATTAGACGCACTTCTCTCTTCCGTGCGGCCTCTTCTGCTGGCTGGGTTGGAAGTGCTGGAGAGGATGCCATGACTACGCCTGGTGCAATAGTGCTGGTAGGGGCAGTGCGAATCTGGTAGGTCTGCACATCTCCTGAGGCAGCTGAAAGACACATGGGAGCATGCTGTCAGTACTGTTACTTGTGGGTGCTAAGAGCACCTACTCATCTACCTATGTGCTACAGAGTACAAAAGGGATGACCATCACCTGGGTCATCACTGCTATTTCAGTCTCAGTTTATTAACATATGCAAGGTTTTGGGCATTCCTCCTGAAGAAGTCTTTGCTATGCTTGATAACTTGATTTGTCTTGCTGTATTGCTCGGCTTCTTTCTCATTAGTATACTTCTTTTTACTTCTCTATTTTCGGGTAGTTTTAAGATGAAGGACTGTGAACAGTATTGCTAGCTATGCTCCAAATGTCTGTCTGCAAAAGGAGAAACTGCATGTGTGTTTGGCACAGAAAAAAAAAGGTGTAGAAATGTAGCATTTACTCTAAAAGGAGAATGACAGTGCAAACAGGCACTCAGTTTTACTACTTCTCTAAAATTAACGAGGTTTTTGGTTTCTTGTGTTTATAGTGTGTTCTATTTTGCCTGAGCTGGTAAAAAGCCAGATTATCAGCTAAAGAAATTGTGTGTCCTTAAAAGAACACAGAAAACAGATCATCAATGCAACAATAGCATTTTTTTCTCAGCTATGTATTTTCACTGATATCTTCAGACTTCCTCACTGGGTAACTCACAAATCACCAGCTTTACAATCATAAAAGCAAGGTTATCTTTCTGTTATTTTTAATAAACAATTTTTACTATCCCTCAAATTTTTCACAGAATCACAGAATATCAGGGGCTAGAAGGGACCTCAAAAGATCATCCAGTCCAACCCCCCCATGCCAGAGCAGGATCACCTATACCAGATCACACACGAACGCATCCAGGCAGGTTTTGAATATCTCCAAGAGAGGGAGATTCCACAACCACTCAGGATGGCCTGTTCTGGTGTTCTGTCACTCTCACAGTTTACATTCCTTCTCATGTTTACATGAAACACCCTATGCCTCAACTTCCACCCATTGCCCCTTGTCCTGTCATTGGGCATCACCGAGCAGAGCCTGGCTCCATCCTCCTGGCACTCACCCTTTACACATTTATAAACATTGATGAGGTCACCCTCAGTCTCCTCCTCTCCAAGATAAAGAGCCCCACGTCTGTCAGTCTCTCCTCGTAAGAGAGGTGTTCCATTCTTGTAATCATCTTTATGGCTCTGCACTGGACTCTCTGAAGCAGTTCTATGTCCCCCTTGAACTGGGGGGCCCAAAACTGGACACAGTACTCCAGATGTGGTCTCACTAGGGCAGAGTAGAAGGGGAGGAGAACCTCTCTCGACCTACTAGCCACACTTCTTCTTAATACACCCCAGAATGGCACTGGCCCTCCTGGCCAATAAATCAAATCATGTATTTTAATACAGTAACCCTCCCCAAACCTATCCTCAACTGAAATTACCCCACTTACTCTAAGTGAATGCCTAGACCAAATGATATCTTAAGACACTTCCCTAAATTATTCTGTGACTGTAAGACTCAGTGATTAAGTATTTGGTGACTTGTTACAAACCCCATAATACAAAGAAATTATGACTTGTAATTGCAAAGGGGAAAAAAACCTACTAATAAATCAAAGCGTCCTTATAGAAAGAATCAAACAACCTTCTTTCACAACTTTAATGCCTCACTTTAAGTTTACTGTTGTTGCATATGACTGTCTGGGAGAATTCTAAAGTAGCATCAGTTTTTGCAGAACATATATTAAAAAATAAATCATGAACAAAATACAGGAAATACAGTATGGAAAAAACAATAAAATAAAGTAAAAATAAACTGTTTTAAGAAGTAAACCCAAAATTTCCACCGTTTAATCAATCTGATGGGAAAGCCTCCAAGCCTCCAAGAAAGAAAATGTGACTAATAGCTTTGGCCAGAATTTCCTTTAATCACTTTGGAGACTCATCTGTGCCAAAATTGTTAATTTCATTTCCTGACACATTTGACAGATTTAGGTTGGCAACTTATAGTTAGAGAATTTTCTAGAGAAAATGTTACACAGAATGACTGGTTGTGAAGTTTCTCACCTTGTACAACAACTTGGTTGCTGGGTACAAGTATCTGTTGTCCATCTGTGGTCTGTGCATATTGTAAAATGGTGGTGCCAGGTTGGGTTGCAGCTGCATTGGTCATTGTCAACGTCTGCAGACCTTGTACTCCATCTGTGCCATTGTTAGACAACTGTATTGCTCCTCCTTGGGTAATAGCAACTGAGAAAAAAAAATGACACAGCATTTAAGACACTAACTTACGCGTTCATTTGCAGTAATAAACCTAGCTACAGAAGAACACTGATCTGAGTTAAATCACAGACATGGTTATTATGTACACTAAAGAAATCATGCTTTGAAAGTAAGCTTTCAATGTTTTGAGAGACCTGGGTTTTTTTCTTGATGGGGGGTGGGAAGAGGCAAACCCCACACTGTAAAACACAAATTAGTTTCTGTGCGTTCTTCAGAATCACACAGAGGAGCTAAATGCTTTTTTGATTTGTTAGTTAAGATTAATTCTTGACTGGTTAAGGTCTTTTTCTCAGTCCTTTTATTTTTCTTCTCATCTGAACTTCTCCTCTTTCACATTTTACACCCTTCAGTCTCCTCTGCTGTTATTGCTATCCGTCTTGTGTTTCACTTTCTTCTTGCTTTGTCATATTTTTTTTTCTTATGAACATATTCCCCTTTCTCTACAACCTTCTCAGCACTCTCCTAGCAATGTTTCACTTTTTTAATTCAGTCTTACTTTGCTGTTCTTTTTTTCCCTTTCATTCTCTCAGTCCTTCATGCAGGTGTACTGTCATCACCTCTGATTCCACAGAATTTTGCTATGTTCAAACATACAGACGTACAAACCTTAAGTATCTGCAGAAGCAGGTTTTTTTTAGTTATGGTAGGAAAGCAGTGTTAACCACATCAGTTTCAATAAAATTAACTGAGTTATTAGGTAAAGCAAAAATAGAAAATTTAAAAAAGATTTTAAGAGAAAGATGTGAACAGGTAGTTCTTTCTCCCATTTGTATGTTTAAGGGTGTTTGTTTGTGTGAGACACCCTGCGAATACTAGCTTTACTGCTGTATCCTCAATCCTTTAAATCACAGCACTGTATCCAAAATCTAATGAATAAAAACATAAAAACATTTATTACATATTTTAAATAAGGTTGCTTGAGTTCTTTTTCCAGCACTTTCTAAAGACATAATCTGTCTTAGTTTAGAGTGAGACGGATGCTCTTTTACCTCTTACAAAAGTGGTACAAGAAAAAATGCTCAAAGGACTGGATAGAATTGGAAAGTTTAAATGGAAATGTTATTCATAATACATGCAACAGTGTAAAGCATGTAAAATACAAAGAAATCCATAGTCCACCTTGACTCCAAGAACCTCCTCAGGCCAAAGCTTCACACAAACCTCCCTTTAAACCAGGCTATAAATCCAGGCCTTCAATGCCCCTTCCTTCCACCATGCCTCTCTTCCCCCAATACCAAATCCATGTGATGTAGCTAAAATATGGTTTGGGAGCTGCATGTCCCAGGTGGCAGCACTGTGAAACCAGGACTCACTCCCCCACAAGAGGTAACAGCCTGTGTGTCTTCCAAGGAGAGAGGGAGGGGAAAAGGGAAGAAAACTGACTCTGCAGGCAGTTTTAGAGAGATGCAAGACTTATGGGAATGAAATATACTTTCTGGTCCACCTCGTGGACCTCTCTAGCTCTGTAATTTCATGGTTCTCAAAGGCCCCCAGCCTCAAAACCATCACAGACTATGATGTTTTTTCTATTGATTTTGCGGACCAGTATTAATAATCTGCCAGGAAAAAAGAAACTTCTGAATTAACCTCCCCTGGTTCCTCAAGTGAAGAAGTTTACAATATGATTATGGTTAGTTCATACTTTGCCTCACGATGCATTAGCTGCACTAATTAGCAAGCAGTCCCAGAATGTTAACTGAACAATTCAAACACAACATGAATGTGTTTAAAAGGCAGGGTTATCCAGCAAAGTAATCTTATTTTCAGGTCCTGCTTCGTCCCAGTCCAAATATTTATAGAAATAACAGTTCTTCATCTTCTCATCCCCACTTACTAGCACCACTGATAAATTCAGACTACATACTGTACTGCCCACTGCTGGTTTGGTAAATGGGAGTTGGCACCGTAACAGTGGCGATGGCAGGTGCTGCTGTTTCCTCTTCAGACTTTTCTTCTTCAATCCTTGGCACTCCTGGGGCGTCTGAGGACAAGTCATTCAAAATTTTTCTGGCAAAGACAGTATGTTGTAGAGATTTTAATAAAAACGGAAAAGAAAAAACCCCAAAAAGTCTATTTGATACATAATTACGGAGAAAACTGAAAAGTGCGCTAAGCCAGCAAAGAAAATCATAGAATCATAGAATGGTAAGGTTGGAAGGGACCTCAAGGATCATCTAGTTCCAACCCCCTGCCATTGGCAGGGACACCTCCGACTAGTACAGATTACTCAAGGCCTCATCCAATCTGGCCTTGAACACCTCCAGGGAGGGAGTAGCCACGACCTCCCTGGGCAACCTGTTCCAGTGTCTCACCACCCTCACTGTAAAGAACTTCCTCCTAACATCTAGTCTAAATCTCCCCTCTGCCAGTTTTAAACCCATTGCCTCTTGTCTTGTCGTTGCAGGACCTTGTAAATAATCCCTCCCCAGCCTTCCTGTAGGCCCCCTTCAGATACTGGAAGGCTACTATCAGGTCCCCTCGAAGCCTTCTCTTCTCCGGGCTGAAGAGCTCCAACTCATGAGAGCCCTGTCCTCATAGGAGAGCTGCTCCAGCCCTCTGATCATCTTTGTGGCCCTCCTCTGGACCCGCTCCAACATGGGTGTGGAATGAAAAACTCACACTATGTTATTGGGGAAGATGCACAGATGGGAAAAAGGCACCAGCACAGAATAGCTGTGCTTATCAACACAAGATACAGGTGCCTGTCAACAGGTTCTTCTCAACTCAAAATACAGCTGTCACCTTTCCATTTTTTTAAAAACACATCTCTCTCATCTTACTTGTTTCCTGCTTTTAGCCACATAGACTTGAAGAACAAAAAGCATTTAAGAACTTGCCTCCTCATTTACTCTAGAGGAACTGCTTAATTTCAGAGACCATAAAGGTAATCCACAAAAGAGCTGAGCGTAAAGGAAATTAACAGAAATGCTTGTGAAGAGCAACCAGTCTACAATGAAACACCTGCCTAGGAGACAATACCAATTGTTTGAATGAAGTCATACAGTTAGATTTAATGCTGCCTTGCCTAAGAAAGCTGTAAGATAAGCACGGGTAAAGGAAAGGCAGTTTGTTTAATTAGTACCATCGGTTAATTATCCAAAACCCAAACAGTTAAAACATCACTACCACAGATCCCACTGAACATTACTGTAAGACTGATCATAGCAGTTACTGCAATTTGCATCATTTACACCAAACACTGTTCCTCAGAGGACTGTCAAACCCTCTTCACTGCTGGCATATTCTGTCACTACAAAATGCCATTTGGGTAAAGGACATTTTGTAATTCTCTTCATGTTTTCCCATGGACTGTCACTAGAACTCAGTGTTATGAAGCGAATACAGCTGTAGAGCTCAAGCTCCAAGACAACACTCTTTTTTTTTTTTTTTTTTTTAAATAAGGCTCCTAAGGCTTTGGGAGCCAGAGCATCTGTATTGAGCTATCTAGGGAGTGCAGTCACCTTCCTAAGCAACTTGACAAACAGCACTGTTGTTGCTGTTTTGATTCTGTGTACATACATGGACTTCAGCATTGCAAAAGCACACCACTCTGCCTAGCACCACTTGCGACTAATAAAAAATTCCCATCCAGAGAGTTTGTAATCTGGTTGTTTGACCAGAATAACTACTGGACAAAACAGATCTGGCTCAACCTTTCTGACAGACCCCTATGCCAACACGACCCCTAGGCCAGCAGAATTTGAGTTGCACATACAAGTTTTATCAAGTTTTGCTGAGTTACCCGTTTCTGTTTTGAGGACAGAGGCTGGAGTGTGGCATTAGTACATGAAAAGTAGTCCATCTAAATTAGAAGTTACCATGCACAAGTACTCCTCAACTTTTTTCCTTGTTCACTTATCTCTGTTGTCTCACAATATACAGCCATTCTCCCATACACAGGAAAAGCAAGCGTCTCACTGCAGAAACAGACCACAAGGAAGTCTGTGGTAGGTTTGAATTTAGCAACACTGCTCCTCACAAATAAAAATATTTTCCCAGATGTATTATGGATATGGATATGCAGCAACGAATTTCACTACTTTCAGCAGAACTTGAAGGCAACTGGAGAAAGTGGAAAATAAACTGCATGTGCTAAAAAAAAAATAAAATTTTAAAAGCCGTTGAGATATGCTCAGATCTAGAATCTAGTTTATATTTCTAAGGCTATGCTTATAAAGAAAAAAGGAACACATGGATTTGCTGACGTAGCAGGAATCCACAAATCACTTAAAACTTGCAGAACTCCAAAGGTATTTCTTAACTCTATTTAGATGTTTCAAGAATGAGAACTGAAATTTAGTATCACCAGAAAAAGGTGTGCTAGGGCATAATTAATAAAGTTATTATATTACTAATACTATATGAAGGGACCACCTCAGGTGGTCTTGCCACAGAAGTATTTGGCATGAAAACTAAAGATACTACATGCATATCATTACCTACAACTCACACCCTGAGTTAACACAATCAATCCTGGTCAAGCAGAAATTCTCTCTAAGCCACAGAAAACGTATTCATTGGAAGTCTCATGGGAGAAAGGAAGTAAGTTTGATTGCTGCCAGAATTTCAACAATAATGAAGAACAACAGAGTTGATTTTTTGCAGACCATAGATTTTGAAAAAATTACTTTCTTGCAAAGCTTCAGCGTATTGCATGTATTTAGTATCCATTAAAGTTGTATCTTAAGGCATCTAGCACAGTGACACCTCAAAGTCTCAAAAATGTGGCAATTTGCTTATTCTCAGCTCACTTCTGTCTTATCCCAAAGTAACATCTGAAGTGTCTTACTCCTATATGCTTATCTCTTTAGAACCTCTTCCACCAAAGAACACTGCAGGAGATTTGAGTTAAGTGGTAAATGTAGAAATAACTACACAATCACACTATCTCTCCAAGTGAAGAACACATCCATCAAGAAAAATGCTTCTATTTTGACCTCCATACCTGTAGGATGGTCGTCTGGAAAGAATTTCTCTTCGTTTCTGTGAGTCTGTGACACTGTCTACTGATTCCTGTGAATCTTCGCTTTCTGCTATAGTGGAGATCTGTAAATAAGAATAGCAATCAAACTTAATAAGATAATTCTAATATCTTTATTTGAAGCATATGTTGACGTCCTGTGAAAAACACAAGGCAAGTATTCTACAAAGCTTCTACTTAGGCAATGAACAGAAATGGGAACTTTTTCAGTAGCAGATATGGTGAAGAATGACCAAAGTCACTTCTTCTCATTCTCACTATCTGTGAGAATGTCCTTTATAATTTAAATACCCCCCAATGTTGAAAATATAAACAATAATTGTATAGACATTTTGCTTTTCATGATTCCTTATTTTCATCAATTTTAAGGAAACAAAGTTTTTTTTAGTAAAATTTAGGAAGAGAATAACTAAAACAAAGTCAATAGAGGGGAAATCTCTGGAACAAAGTGCAAACCACTGAAGCTGAGAAACATCAATTCAATTTAAATAACTAGGTAGATGTTATAGACAGACAGTCTTTGGGGGCAGGGGGATATTGTCATACATGGAGATATAAGAACCAATGCAGTGTTGCGGTTCTGAGAATCTGTGAAAGACGAAGATTTATGAAGGAAAGCTAAAATGCTTCAGTCATATTTCAGTAACTTAAAATTCAAAGTGTGTTGAAACTGTAGAAACATTTTCAATGCATAAAAACAGGCTGTTTTCCAAAAGACTATAGTCACAAGACAAATACACAAAAGCAAATGATAGTGAACAGACAAATGTCTGTGTGAGAAACACAGCTCACAGCCTGATATTTTTATACACTGTAGGAAAGATTCCTAGAGGCTCAAAAAGCCGGCTGGTGCCCAAATCTCAGTTACCAGATAGAGGGCATGAAAAGGTCCAAGGCTGACTACGGGGCTTTGAATATCCAGACTGGCTTTGCACTAATCTGGGTGAATTCCAAGCATGGTTTCCTTGTCATTCCACCTCTGGGCTAATAACTTGTGCAGTAATTTGGAAACTTCTCACCTAGATAGATTAAAATCCTAAACTTTTGACTTCAATGGCTAAGGAGGACAAACTGATAAAGTACAAAAACTATTATCAGAATATCCTAGTTTTAAATTATGCATGCGTTTATTACTTTTTAAAATAACACCCAGCCAAATATTTGTGTCAAATAGTCACAATGTTGAGTTTTTAAAAGTAAGAATTTTTGAGTTCAGTGCACAAACAGTAAAGAAATGCTGTACACCAAGGAGTCTCTCTTTCTGAATTCAGCAACACAGTAACTGTAAAGTTACACGTTTTAAAGATTTCAGCCTACTTGTCTTTAAGCTACCTCATCGTATTGCATTACCTGTCTTGCTTTAGGAAGATGTGAACGTTTTACAAAGCAAAAAACATTCCAAGGGTAAATTTTAAAATGTTTTCATAAGAGGCCTGATAGGTTTATGTTAAAGTCCAGTAACAATACAGGGATCTGTTTTGTACATCGATGCAAACATTTTCTAGGTAGCAAAGACTCCCGTTCCAGAGTACCAGCCTCATTAATAATTAAAGATCACATTATTACAAAAAAAAAAAAGGTTTTGTTCACTTCAGAATAGCATGAACTCCTATTCAATAAAGTTCATGAAAATAGAGAGAAGTATAGCAATACTGTAAGAAAAAACCAAAAAGTTGTTAAACTTACCAACTAAATTCTACAGAGAAATGAAACTCAGCAATGTTTGAAAGTGAAAAGTGGTTAAACCAGAACAGAAAAAAAGTCACAGAGCAGAAAATACTGTGTAGAATCTGCCTTTGACATGCCCTTAATGACGAAAACACAATTTGGGCTACAAACACATTAGAAATCTATGAACTCCTAGGACTATTCAAAAGACCTAAATCACAAATTAGGTATTTCTTCAGTCAGTACCTGAACTGTCTGGACTTGTGGAGACTGAATAACTGACGGCTGGGCAGCCTGAATTACTCCATGCACTTGAACTGTCTGCCCGTTGGGCAACTGAACTAAGGTCACCGTGGGTGCAGAAGACGTTGCATGAGCTGCTGGCATAGATACCTGCAAAGAAGAGACAATGAGCATAAACTACGTTACTGTAAAATCTTATTTCACTCCAAAGAACACTTTCTGGTGAAAGAACTGTCTCTTCTAAACCCCAGTTAGATGACCCAAATGTTTCTATGTAATATAAACCCCCCTGAACTGTCAAAACCCAACATCTGACCTACTTTATAAATTAATCCAATGCAGAAATTCTGCAGGTTCAACACATGGCTTGTAAAATCACTGACAAGAATGAGAAAAACACAACTGCCTCTCTTTTGAGATCACCTACCAAAACCACATTATTACCTTTTGCTTGCTTCAGTTAGATATTGGTAGGACTTGGGTGTACTCCTACAGACACTGCTGAGTCAAAGCCAGAAACATAAGGGAGTGGAGCTATTTTTGTTCTCACTCAAGAAAATGCAACATATTCACCAGATGTAAGTAGCTAACATTTTTAAGGAGTCATACCTTTCAGACTTTCTGGAGACTACACCATATTGATTATCTGGCAAAGCCCATTTAAATGAGGAAAACTGACCATGTCTTCAGACAGAAAGCCATGGGTTTGCAGTGGAAACAAATGGTTTGTAGTCAGTTACAGTGATTCAGTACAATGGGTCAACACAAACTCCAGTCTTAGGAGGTATTTCTATTGCTCACATTTTAAACCCTCATTCCTAGATATAGTTTTGTTTCTCCAGCACCAACCTGTAGGGATAGTGACTATGCCTACAGGGATATGCTAACAGTTTCAGCGTGGTATGTCAGCGCTGTGTGCACAGCTATGCATGTCTCGCACAGGGGCTCAGGCTCCAAGGACTGATAGCCAGACGAAGTAGTTCACATCACATAGGGAAGTCTTACCCTGTCAGGTCATAAGACGTACTACAGGCAGCTGAAGGGTCATGCACCAAGGCCAGACAGATGCTTCAGTGCACATTCAGTACTCAGTAAGTATCTAGTGGCAGGCATGATGCACATGTTCATGGCTGGGAGGCTCTTGAAAGGCAGGGTTGCTGCCCTCGCTTTGTGCCCAGCTTGCACCACCACAGCCCTCAGGGAAGGACCGCAGGCAAGTGTAAACTGCTCTGGTAGATCTCAGTCAGGTCTCTGACTAGCCAGTTGTCTTCTAGATATCCAAGTTTGGAAAATTTAACAATCCTTCAGTGTTCAATGGCATTTTCAAGAAATCTGATCCACATAGCTACAATGCAAGAACGGGTTGCACTGCTGTCCTATCTAATCTCAAAGAGCTGCTATGTGCCAGATGCAGAAGCCAGTGCCATCCTCATGAACACGAGGTTCTCAAAGAGCTGCAATGGTTGATCTCTGAATTTCCATAAACATCTACTACTTACAAGGATATCTTGCTTAACGACAAAATTAAAAGGAATTAGACCTCTCTCCTCCACACCCTAATCCACAAATTTGTGCTTGCCTTTACCTTCCGCTGTCAGGAAACAGCTGCAGCATTACATGGTGGTACTTAACTTCTATCTGAGAGAAACCAGAGATGAGATTAACAGGAGTGTACTCCTGTTAGTGCAAATCACATTCCTTTACCAAGCAACCTTTTTTAAGAATGCATGTCTGACTAAGTCCTTGGCAATGACAGTAAAGCTGATCAACTGGAGGCCACTCTGTGGTTGGCTTAAGCCAACAGCAGCGCAGCTTCCGCAGATGTCTCTGACTCATACCTCGTGGAACCGGAGCAAGTTTCCTTTTGACTGAAAACTACCATGAACTCGCTAAAAATGTAGCTATTAAACTAAGCTTACAGGAGGGGTACAGCTTACAAGTGACAATGAAAGAATTAAATTGACATAATTAGTTAATTAGACTTTCCTGAGCCTCCAAGGGCACTCTTTAGTGCCAAATACTGACACTTCACATTAAAAATATCGTAATAATATAACACTGATGTGAACCAGACAAGAGGTTATGTTTAGACTGTTATATCACCTCCACAAGGAATATAAAGCCTGGGGGAAAGCTGAGGTGCAAACAATACAGTGAGTGACAACAGGAGAATTTGGAAAAACATAACATATTTCTCTGTATGCACAGATTTTAACCATAGCTGCACAGCTTTTTCTACATCTCATTATAGCACCAGGGCAATTTTGCCTGAGTAAAGTGCATTCAACAGGCACTTGAAAGTTCAGCTACCTGAAGACTAGTATGTTAGCATATGAATTTAAAACATTCTTGCTTCTCTGGACTAAATCTTAATGCATACCAAGTGAGAAGCAGTTTACTGGTTTTGCAAGAGAAATAAACTACTTCCACTCAGTTCACACTGAAGTGTTATTCGCACCACCTACATCCTGCGCTTAACTTAGACAGTGAGAAAACTGCCCAAAGAGGCAAGCTGGTGCAGGGCAGCTGGTGGCCTGTAAATTCACACTTCAGCTTCACTCAACAAAATCACCCTGTGCATTTTAACACACTTTAACTTCATTCTCTATATTATCACTTGAATGGAAGTGTCTATCACTGGTTTACCAAAAGGTACAATGATTTTAAAGACATTAAGAATTTATGAAATCCTAAGTGATTAACACTTGTGCCACTTAAAAGACATGCAATTGCCCAAACAAGATCTAACCCCCCTGTTTGTTCTTTGCAGACTGCAAAGAGTTTTAAAATTAAATAGTTAAAGAAGAGGGACGAACAGATTCTGTCTTAATTTACACAACGGGGTTGCTTCTGCCAGCCATCAGTGCCTCCAAGAATGAAACTAGGTTCCAAAATGAGAGATGTAGCTGGGATCACATTTCTTCAAAATAACTTATGGATAATAAGCAATCTACTAGTGTCTCTCTAAGCAGCCAGTAATCCTGGAGACGAAAGGGCAACATGAGCTGTCAAATGCCAGGTTATTCCACTTGATTATAAAATGCTGTATTTGATGCATTATTTGTCTCTATTTCCATTTTACTTTCTTCAGAATTAAACTGACTGCTATAGACAAGTTTCTAACAGAACACATAACATCAAAACAATCCAGTCAATACGAAATACAGTAAGTTAAAATGTTTGGAAAAAAATACCTTTCAGTGATATGATAAAAACACTTAAACTTATTATACTGGTGACATTACACAGTTTACACAGAGTTCTTCAGAATAAACCCTAGTGCGATGGGATGCTAAAAATATCTACCACTTTAGGAATGTGAAGACAAACATTAAAGGAACTATACATTGCATCTGGTTTAGAATTGTGTTAATGGAACCTTCTCTCAGGCCCACAAGCAGACATTACCCCTCTTAAAAAAAAATTATTCAATATGTACAACTATTATACCATATGATTTTATACCTGTGCTAACGTTGCAATCTGTGGCTGTGCCTGTACTGTCATCTGTTGGGTTTCTGCCTCTGTAACGGCTGCATCTCCACTCTGCTGGTTCTCTGCTCCAGATTCCATGGTCATTTAGTTACCTACAATCACAATATTTGTTGTAAGTCTGGGTTGGTATGCAAGTCCATTATTCTTGGTGAATCTGGTAGCAATCACTGCATCTGAATTCCCATTACTACATACTGTTTTCATTTGTTTATTAAAATGTTGCCGAACTATGAGCATTCAGGCAAATTTTTTTCATGCCAGGTGCCTGCCTCAGGTTCATTTTTCCTATGTGTAATGTTTCTGAAAAACAGGTCCAGTTTCCTCTGGTAACAAGATCAGAAAAAAATGTATTTCCTCATCTTACAAAAAAATTGCTTGAGAAATTGCATAATGACGATCCAGTACCTCCGCAATTTGGGATAACAACCAGCAGCCTGTCAGGAAGGGCACTCCCTCAGTGCCAAGGTGACAAGATGCCCTGTTACAGCCCTGCCTTTCCCCAGCAACTGCAGCCTACAGATAACCAATAGCAATCGCTTCTGTGCTGGGCACTTAGTTTTCAGTTGTCTTTTTTCCAAACTAAATATGCAAGATCTCCATGCAAATTCCTTCCACAGCCAGACTCTGTCTGGCCCTACATCGCAGCAACAGTCTTCTCTAATCGATGTTTTTGACGCCAGTGTTCATAATGATGGAGGCCACTTCTACTTGAACCCTACAGTAGATGGATATTTTTATATTTAGAGGTACATATTAGTTCATAATTACCTAAATTTTGTTACATATATAACTCCTAATACACTTGAATGTCTAAGCAAAAACCAAGGAAGCCTAGATCACCAGAACACGCAACTCTGTAAAAAGAGGTTGCATAACATCCACAATCATGCATGTAGGCAGAGTGAAATGAATGTTAAATCCTGATCCGTGAAAATAAATTTTCAGTTCTTTTTTAAATACTGGTATGAAAATATTTTTTATATATCTATCTATATATCTCTATATCTATCTATCTATATGAAAAAAAGAACTTCAAAATACTCCCAATATTGATACAGCAATACCATCGTGTTATACAGAACTCCAAATACCAAACGTTAAGAATGGATATTACTTCCACAGCCACAATACTAATCTTGTGCACCACTCCATGCTGCCCAATCTACTCAGGCTTCTGGCTACTGTAAAGCAGCATATCTTTTTTCAGAGCTGGAGCAAAATAACCAGCAGAGCATTTCTGCTTTGGGAAAGGGTAGGGAGGCAGAGGATGAACTCTGATAAGAAAGGTGGAAAGCAGAAATGCCTCTCTCTCCTTGCTCAACTTTACTGGTTCCCTGAGGAAAACACTTAGAAGTGTCAATACAGGTGGTGGTACCATGACCAAGACATTTCATTTTGAACACAAAGACAGGGAAACCTCCATTTCAGTGCAAACCAGGCTTCAGTATTACAGGACAGAGTATACTCTTTGGAGATATGTTGCCTAAACCAGCCCAAGTATAATATGAAACGTACGTCTTACAGTAAATAATTGCTTATCTGTAACAAAGATAAACCAGCATCTCAAAGTAGTAGCTGCATCACATCAAAAGAAAACATGTCAATGTATCTATATCTAAATCTGTTTATTTAGTATGGAAAGTGACTGTTCAAATGAGTATTTGTGTTATGAACATGGAAATATTTAAGTACCAAATGTATTTTGTTCCAACATCAGTTTAAAAATTCTCAGGAAGTGAAAAGAAGGAAAAGAATAAAAATGTATTTTCCTTTAAAACAAATAATGAAAGAAAACTTACAGGTCTTTGGGAAAAAAAAGCAAATTAAATTCTTCTAAGCACTTGGAATTTTGTTAAGCCTCTCCTGTTGAAAGGATTTTTGTCCCACATAAACCAGGTATTAGTCTGCTCAAAGATAAAACAGTGTTTTTCCCTACTGGTGAACTGGACATGAAAGAAATTAATTCTACACTCACTGCATTTTGAACAGTCTAGATGTTACAAGTTTTATAAGAATGTGAAGAATAGCCTTATTCTTCCCTAAAGTATCAAGTCTTTTCCATGTTGCATTTCACCTTCAAGAATGCACAAAACACATGCAATATAGAATCATAAAATGGTACAGTTGGAAGGGACCTCAAGGATCATCTAGTTCCAACCCCCTGCCATAGGCAGGGACACCTCCCACTAGTACAGGTTACTCAAGGCCTCCTCCAACCTGGCCTTGAACACCTTTAGGAAGGGAGCAGCCACAACCTCCCTGGGCAACCTGTGCCAGTGCCTCACCACCCTCACTGGAAAGAACTTCCTCCTGACATCCAGTCTAAATCTCCCCTCTGCCAGTTTAAACCCATTGCCCCTTGTCCTGTCATTGCAGGACCTTGTAAATAGTCCCTCCCCAGCCTTCCTGTAGGACCCCTTCAGATACTGGAAGGCTGCTCTAAGGTCTCCTCGAAGCCTTCTCTTCTCCAGGCTGCAGAGCCCCAACTCTCTCAGCCTGTCCTCACAGGAGAGCTGCTCCAGCCCTCTGATCATCTTTGTGGCCCTCCTCTGGACCCGCTCCAACACTTCCATGTCCTTCATATTATTATTTGTAGTACACACTATCAAGCAATTCTTGAAGACTTAATTTGTGGCAACAGTTTAAGTGGTTTTCTATCCCACCATTAACTGAAGTTGTATTTTGACAGTCTTAGTCCTCCCTATTACACACACTTTTTAAAAAAAGTACTCTGCATTTCCAAAGTGCAAACTACAAACCGGTGCCATCTAGCTTTATCACTTTTTTTTTGGCTGTTGTTGTTGAGTACCTGCCAGTCTCCAAGGTAAACAAGTCAACAATTTTTTTCCCAATTCCTTATGAAGTATCATGCTGACTCCAGCCAAAAGGCTACCTCATCGGAAACTGTTTCAGAAGCAGCTCATTTGCATCAGCAGCATCTCCCACACAAGAAGCTGCAAAGAATTTTAAGAAAAAAATTCTCAGCTACAAATTCAAGTATGTTGCAAAAGTAACACTGCTTCTGTTTGCTGACAGAAACTGTGACTCCGGTATGGAGTAAATGGGATGAGAAACCAAAGAAATGTGTGAGGAGTCTCCTGAATCAGGTATTTAGCAACGTTCACAAAAGTAGGTGTTGTCAAATTTCTCCTGATAAATGCAGTCTTTTCCTGGGATGAATTTCCAATCCTCTGACTTTCTATTTAGCAAAGACTTTCAAGGTTTACAAGCTTAGTTTCCACACTTACATAATCTTTTGCAGCATCATTTTATGCATATATAATTAGCAAAAGTATTAACTGTTTGAGGTGCTTCCTCCTCTGCAAAGACGAACATTTTGAAAATCTAATTCTTAACATGACTTGCAAAACATATAAAAGGAACCTCCTCATAACATACAGTAAGCACCAAGCAATGCAGGAAGTTGCTTGTAATATTTACACCTCAACACATATGATTTAAGCATGCTTCCAACATGACTTTTCATTTTTGGACAAAGTTTTAGTCTCCTATTATTGGCAGATTCCAAGTACTCTTGAGTTTGGTTCAATTTACCTTGCAGTTACACATCACAGTACTTGTATTCTAACATCTTCACTACTACCTTCTACCATAACTTGTGACAAAAAGAAGGAATGAGACTTCTGAGCACCCGGACATCACATTTCAGATACACTCATCGCTACATTGCTTAATGTTCGCTTTAACAGCAGGGTACGATTAAGGTCTCTAAGACACACAATACCAGACACCTCAAACATAAATACTTAGGAAGTTGTGTGCCCAGGTAACACCATGATAGCTGAAATTAAGGCTGTCAATTCCTGTTAGTTCTTACAGTTTACAATGTAACAGATTAAATGATATTGTTTGAAATCTTAACTTCCCTACATACACAAACGAGTGTCAATCTTCACACCTCCTTCCTATGATCTCGTATACCATTAGTCCAGACATGCATCACTGAGCAGTACTTCAGTGTCTTTCAGTTGTTCTGAATGCTCAGGCCCAACACACCACTCCATCCCTTTTACTCCTCCTGCTTCATTTGCAGTGGTCCACTCTGCCTCCTGGTACTCATTTAATATAATCATAGGATTACAGAATCGACCAGGTTGGAAGAGACCTCCAAGATCATGCAGTCAAACCTATCACCCAGCCCTATCCAATCAACCAGACCGTGGCACTAAGTGCCTCATCAAGCCTTTTCTTGAACACCTCCAGGGATGGCGACTCCACCACCTCCCTGGCCAGCCCATTCTAATGGCAAATCACTCTCTCTGTGAAGAACGTCCTCTTAATATCCAGCCTATACTTCCCCCGGCACAATCTGAGACTGTCCCCTTGGCAGCCACTGCATTGGGACTTCTCAAATGGAAGTGAGGATCTGAAAGTGTCCTGGTGGGGCCACCACAAAGGAGAGAAATGTTTCAAACACTAAGATAAGGTTTTTTAATTAGTAACAGACTGAGTCAAATAGTAATATTCACTGTCTGATCTTCAGTACCTTAAAGACAGGATGTTGAACTAGGTGCACTACAGATACTCTCCATGAGCATGAGTGCTGTGAATTCAGAACAAGAGTTACACCCCCTTCCACCTGCTTCTGTCTTCCCATACCTTTCGTATAATCTTCTGCACTCTTTAGTATCCATCCATTGATGGTCTGTGGTGTCCCTGATATATCTTGTTTTTGTACTTCTTTCTCAATCTCCTATCTCAAACATCCCCATGAACTCCAGCGTCTCTCCTAAATGTTAAGCTCTGCTCTTTGTTTTCTCCTTGCTCACAGAAGCCATAGAGTTTTCCTACTCTGCAAACAAGACTGTTTGCTGTCTCCCAAGATGAAAGAAAAAAAAAAAAGGTGGTGGTCCCTCCCAAAACATGACTAAACCCAAGAATGAAATTACTTCCCTGTGGTTGTTACAGCAGATGTAACTTCCCATCCTTTTGTACACAAAGTACCAAGCGATGTGCTCTACAGCCTCCTCCTCCTCCACAGGTAAATGATGACTTCTGGTGTTACTTTATTAAAGTACAGACCAAGATTCAGAAGAACAACAAGACGGCCTCCAAGAACGTGCAGAATGGAGACTCCACAAACCTATGCCAATTTTGAGACTGACTCGTGTCACATCCAGTCAGGCATTCATCATCTGCAAAGGCCACATCTACTACCATGTTAGGTTCCTGATCCAGTTCAATATCCAGCACTCAGCTGCTCAGGGTAGCTAAGGACTAGGGCAGAGAGAGGGATGACTGGAGGGAACTTGAGGCAATGTCTGTTTCTCTAGCGCATCATTTGGGTTTGTTCATGTATGGTTGTTCAGCAAGCAAACACATCTCCAATGTCCAAAGTTTCAGGTATTTGATTTACTCTGTATTTACTATATATAGTTTTACAAAGCCACAGACCCACCATGAAAGCACTGAAAATGCCATCAAACACCATTCTTGCATGCAATTATTTGTTTTCATATTTCCAGTGTTAAGTAGAACATTCACGGGAAATTTGCAAACATTTCCACTGTTTGGCGGCAGTGTGGCAGCCCTCTCAGCCACAGCTCAACAGCTGCTTTATGAACTTCATTCAATGACTGCCAGACTGTAAATGCTCAGAGAAAAATAATTTTATTTACAGCTAACACACGGGACTTCAAATAACCAGTAATAAGAGCTCAACAGGACAGGACAGGCCCATAATTATCTCTTTCTGTCACTAATGACTGCAGTGGGTTGGCACAGCAATTGCAATTTACACCAGAGCTTCTCTGTCATCCCAAGCTGCTGCCCCCCTAGGTATTTGCTCCTCTCGCCCCCTCCTCAGGGTGACAAGACAGTGTGCCACACTTTGAACATGACCTGTGTTTGATGCTTCATCTTAAATCTACTTTTTATCTCTTTTCTGAACAGGTTCACTACGTGGGTTTCTAGGTCAGGGCAGTGCAAGGGCCGAGTGGAAGAATGGCCTCAACAACTAACCCACTGAAAAAAGTCACTACTGAAAACATAATCCATAAATATGTTCTATTTATAAATGCTATACCCTCATATTAAATGCCCTCAGAGTATTAAAAGACTAACTCCCAATTGTATGTGTAGGAAAAAACCCACAAAAAATCCCATTTCAAAACATGTCTGGAAACTGAATTTTAGAGGGGGAAAAAAAAAAGGATGTGTCTATTCACAAACTTGCTTCTTTCTGACAATTCAGCACATACTGAAGTCCTTATGCATTTTGTTGCCAGTACCATTTACATACAAACTGACCACTTCACTACACCTTACTATCTTTTTTTCTGACATTAACCCTCTGATTTTCTTGTAATTCCTAGTAACTGCAGAAAACTTCTATAAAAATGAAGCCAAGTGAAATTGTCAAAACACATGCCTCTTTTTTCCCATGTGCCTCCTCAAAATACTATGGCTCACTACAATGTGCAGCTGCTGGTTAAAAATTATCACAACCATGTGTCTGAACTATATAATTTGTATGCAGACATCTTTAATACAAGTAGGGGCATCAAATTATTTTTTATATCATATGGGACCTAATGCTCCCATTGAATACATCAAGAACTCCAGAACAAGTTCTTTGCAACTGGTACAATTCTAGCAAAGAAACAATCAGTATAGCTACTCATGACAACGTTTACTTTCTGGCCCTAGTCAAATTCTCCTTTTACCTTTGACTAAAATAGCAGTGGGTGAAGAACTGAGGAATGACCCCATGAGACCTGAAGCTGACTTCTCAGCACAACAGTCTGCAGTGGCTTGAAGCCAGTTGCTTCCTATATTTGCAATTCTAACTTCAGCACTAAACTGCGACCATGTACTAGTTTGGCAGCAGTTTTCAATTTAAAAAGGCAAATAAATCTACACCAAAACTAGTCATCTTTGTGTGTGTGTCTCCAAAAGGGAGCCCCTGTGATACAACCAGATGCTGCAGTTCACTGAAGTGCTCACTTCTGCAGACGGCAGGTACCCCACAAGGCCCTTGCTCGGCCTGTGATGAAAGCTCGCTGGATATGAACCGGCATCCATGTAAAAGCTGTGGGGTGTATGAAGGCTGCCTGAACACAAGCAATATGACTACAGCAACAGTACAATAAACTAACATCTCTGTTCTACTACTTCAAGGCCCTGTACACAAAATGATACACCCTACTTCTTAGTATGGGTTATTATCTTGTGCTCAGCGCCATGCTAAAGCAGTTACATGACCCCTGCTTAAAGGGAATAGGTTGTACCTGGTATAGTGCTCTGGTACCACCCAGGTATCTAGATATGTCAAATAAATAAATCATCCTGCTGTGTTAGTCAACAAGCAGAATGTTTTGGACTACTTCCTTCCATCGCAAACCCTGGCATGTGAAGTTGCATAAAGCAGAAAAGCTACAGCAGTCCAGACTAGAAAAAAGGAGATCTAATTCTGCAGGCAGAAACCTTCTCCTCCCTCAGTGCCATGGAGAAAACAGGAGATGTCAGAATAGGACAGTGTTCCTATCAACAATGAAAGGAGTATTCAGAGCAGAGAATGCCAAGCTAGCAAGGTTAAGATTCATCTAAGAAGGTGCATGTGTCCTTTTTTTTCCACTGAGTAGACCTGTCAGGACTTGAGATTTCCACCTGACCTCCCACAGTCATTGAGATGGATGGTATTTGTTCTCCTTCACATGCATTTCTTTGCCTTTTTCTGCCCCATCAAGCATTCTAGTAGAAATCTGCCACAACCACCTAAATGTTGCATGAAATATTTGGAAATGTTTTGGTACATTGTGAGGATTTTTGTCCACTTGCCAAGCAATCTTCACAGACCCCAGGTCAGAGGCATCATCAGGAGGAACTGATGCAATCCCAAAGCTGTGGCAACAGGCAACTCTGTATGGGGAAACTCTACATGTTACTAAATAAATGGTTATCTCCAAGGTGGAGAAACTACTTAAACCTTGTAAACACAGAACAACTACAGGAGTAATTACTTGACTGCTCAAAGAATGACTTTCCTAGACAGTGAACTATCATGTCAAATGAGGTTATTTATTAACAGTGCCTCCTGCACAGGCTTTGCTCTTTATCTGTGTTACAAAGCGTCACATAGTCTACAGTCCCTGGGTCTGTGACCAACGTTTAAGTGAATGCTAAAGCTACTCTGAAATTATGTATTAGACTGTCCAGCTGTCTGTTAATGCTCAAGGCATATCAGGAACAACTTATTAAAAAACAAAAATAAACCCCAGAGTATTATAAAGACTTCACATTAGCCTAGTTAATCTGAGTGCTCCAAGCCTGAGAGCCAAGAATACAATATAATCTTATACCTGAAACAGAGAAAGGAATCACCTCCATATAGGTGTATCCTTAACTGTAATAATTTAAATGCCATGTATGATTTAATGGAAACATGTAGGAACATGATAAAGACAGATAACTCTATAAACATGTTTATTATTACCTGAAATCTTTCTACTATAAAGTGATTTGTTTCCAGAGTCTTTGTTAATTTTGCAGTGTGAAAATATTACAGATATGATGGTTGGGAGTTCCCCGCCCCCCCCCACTTTGTAAAATGACCCAGACTAGAACTCAGCAGGCTGGAAGTCAAGGAATGAAGCTATATTTACAGCTCAGCACAATGTACAAGCAGAGATATACACTATGTACAGGAATATTTACAGAAATAGACAAGTTAAAGGTAATACAGAAACACAACACCCCTCCCAGAAATCAGAGACCCCAGGAGGGGCTCCCAACCACCCTTCCACCTTCTCCCCACCCCTATACCTTACCCCCAAGGTTTGCCATACATGCAAGGTGAGTTTGGAGGATCAGCCAGGGGGGTTAGAAGGAAAGTGGTTAGTGAAGATTAATCAGCAAAGAGGAGCCAGAAGCTAGACCACCCGAGATGCTGTGCCCCTACAGACAGACTGTGTTATCTAATGTTTTGGTTTCTTCTCTTAAACATCTCAGCAAGCCTAAAAGTGAAGTAGACATCACCATGTTTTCCTTTCACAGCCTACAGTGTAATTTTCTCTATTAAAATATTCCAATTACCCTCAAACCAGCACAACGGAATAGAGTGGTATAAGGTTGGACTGAAGGTTTTTAGATTAGAGACAACATTCTAATGCAATCTGAATGGAAATTTATATTCTGAAACTTATATCTCCTGGGGTGTCACAGAAATTCAGAGGACTTTCCCATGAATGAAGTAAATGTCTCATTTGGCATCCTGTAATGAGGAAGGGAAACTGTCACTATCAGCCTGAGGTTCGAATAACGTAGGTCACTTTGGCAAAATACTGTTTTGTTTCACTGTTGGAATCCCACAGTGATACAGACCACTTGTTCTGACAGCATTCTTCTGTTCCAGAGAACTATCAAATCAGTCAAAATATTCAGGGCAAGCATGGAGTTTTAGGTATTATCACAAGCATAGCTGAACTTGACAAGAGAATTTTAGGTAGAAATTATGCTTGTGCTGACATTTTGTCTGTTGGTGAGAAGGGACATCTCCATTGCTAATGTTTCTAACCCACTTCTGAATGTCAGTGGTTGAAGGATTAATTCATAAAAAATGTCACGGCATGTATTTATGCTGGAAGCTTTTAGGCATAAACTATTAAAATAAACACTGCTCTGTTTAATAATTGGAACATAGGTGGTATTTCTAGAGTTAAACCCATAGTATAAGAGCATGAAGTTACATAACTTGGTAAATATCTGAAAGTCTTGTTTAAAAGAACTCAGCACAACACTTCTAACAAGTTTAGAAAGAAAACACAACAAAATGGATGTTTCAGACCAACGTTTTCACTGTTTTATTAATACATTATCCTTAGAACTGATCATCTAAAAGCAAGATATTTATACAAAGCTGACAATTACCAGATACAGTCAATTGTCCGAAACAAAATAAAAATAACCTGGATCTGTACAAACAACACACGTTGTTATGATTTAACAAGTTCTTTCTTACATGAACACGCAGACTACTTTTTGCTTCAGTACTCTCTACTCTCAAATAAGTGAAAGTCTTTGAATTTTCTCTACAGTTGGGAGTGCTACAGTAGAGAGTATGCCCATAAATGCACAATAAAAACAGCACTTCCTTACAAACTGTGTCCTTGTCCAACTCCCGGATGCATCCTATTCAAAAAATTTATTGCAACATTAAAACCAAAAGATTGGGGGCCACAGTTCAGACTTGCAAGCATTTTCAATATTAAAACTGCTCTGGTTTTACTAGTTATATTGAAATCATGTTGCTTTGTCCATTAGCACTAGTCTTTAAATGATGGCACACATGTTACCTGGCTTAACACACCAAAATTTAATCTATGACCCATCCTCTCCACAAATATCAGCTGAAATTAAACAGCAGCCAAATTGGGTAGTAAATTTGACTAACATTATCAGCTGAGTAGATTCTAGTGGGGTTTTTTTGGTTTTTTTTTTTTTTTTTTTTTTTTGTTCCCACCCCCACTCCACCCCGTTGCTTGCCTGGACAGCACAAGAGAGCTTCTTAAATGACAAAGATTTATCATATGCCTGTCAGGCAAACCTGCTCTGCAAAAATGTAAGGTAGATCTATCCTGCAAAAGCATCATCTCCAGAACAGAGACTAATTTATCTTGATTCTGAAACACTTAACTTGAGTTTAAGACCTGCATTACCTTTGGGCAATACAGCTGTCTCCACAGAACAGAGATACAACTTGCTGGTTATGCTGACAGTCAGAACAACGACTCTGAGTAAGCAATGAGAGTCACTGATGAACCAGAGAGGGCCAGAGAAAGAAAGAGTCCGTATTTTGCATCAATGTATAACACACATACAAACACTCTCATCATTTTGCTCCCTGCAACTATTTATAAGCATTTCTGTTGGCAGCATTGCCAGCTCAGGCTCTGCTTTCCTCCAGATTCTTTCTTATTTACACCCTTACAGTTGTCTGTGAGGTGTAGTGAACAGGACTGGGCAACCAACTTGCACTAGACAGACTAGAAAATGCAATTATTTTTATTCTAGATCACTTCTCCAAACCAGTTCATGTCAATTCCTCAGAGACAGGCATACCAGTGCTACTGGCACAGAAGGCAGCACAGGAAAAGGTGGAACACAGTCTACCCTGCTGTAGCCTGCCAATGACAGCAGAGTGGATCAAATCATGGGTATAGGTGTCCAGGTTGCTGTAAGACAACACTGATGCTGAAGAGAAGAAAACATCCATATTCTGTAATTTGGTTGTTACTGTTTTACTGATGACTCCAGCTAAGAGTGGGAGGCTGGAAATAGGATGATTATTTTTTACATTGTCAACACCAGCTTTCTGAGGATTGGGCAAGGAGATGCATTTTCAAATGTCCACATCACTGACAAAGCAGCTGTTTGCATCAGGTAACATACTTTGTCTATCCAGTCCACGATAATGTGTACTGGTTACACACTCCATGGTAACCTCATGCTACAACTTTCATGCCAGTAATTTCAGCCATAATTATAATTTCTAAATGTGAAAGATGGGCCAAGGCACCTATCAGTTTGACACAACAGCAAAACTAAAGCAAGCTCACCACCCAGGTGCCTTGGGCCAATGGACATGGACCCTTTCTGGAGCTTTGTCTTTCAACTTGGGCTTGGTAAAAGATGCTATATATAATTCTTCCCAACTAGCTGGGCTACTTATAAAGAAAGGGACCTAAGAGTTATACTGATCAAATCACTTCAGAAGACTGAAACCTGTTTCTGATAAAGAGTAGATAGTTCAACCACACAGGTGTCATCAGGCTTTCAAAAGAGAGACATTTTGGGGTTTTTTTTTTTGTTGTTTTTTTGTTTTTTTTTCCTTTAGCTGAGCTACTTGCTGTGTTCCAATTCTCCTAGCTGCAAATTAATGTGGTTCTGATCACCATGGACAGAGCCAGATTCTTCCTTACTTCACTCCAAATCACTGATGTGCTGTAATTCCCCTAGATGAATCTGCTGACCCAGCTCCCTTCTGCTGAAAGGAGAAAATTAGGTCCCTCTCCTTCCTTTCCCTGTGTGCTGGTTTGAGGCTAATTGGAATATTTTAATAGAGAAAATTACACTATAGGCTGTGAAAGGAAAACATCATGATGTCTACTTCACTCATACGCTTGCTGGAGAATTGTTTGGGAATACTAACCAAAACAATTGATAAGTCAGTTGCTCTCTGTCGCTTGCTGGAACAGGAGCTGCTGGTGGGATCTAGCAGCTTCTGGGCTCTGGCTCCTCTGCTGATTAATCCTCACTAACCACTTTTCTTCTAACCCCCTTGGCCGATCCTCCTAATTTACCTTGCACGTAAGGCAAACCTTGGGGTAAGGTACAGGGGTGGGGAGAAGGTGGAAGGGTGGTTGGGAGCCCCTCCTGGGGTCTCTGATTTCTGGGAGGGGAGTTGTGTTGCTGTATTACCTTTTACCTGTATATTTCTGTAAATATTCTGTATATAGTGTAAATATCTGCTGTACATTGTGCAAAGCTGTAAATAGAGCTTCATCATTTAACTTCCAGCCGACTGAGTGCTAGTCTGGGTCATTTTACAAAGTGTGGGGGGTGGGGAACTCCCAAACCTTCACACCCTGCTCTCCCTGGAAATTTGCACCAGTGTTGATGCTAACAGCACCTCAATCACCAACTCATCTCACTCACACAGAAGAAAACTAACCTAACAAAAAGCAGAGATTTCTCCTGGGTTAGTGATTTAAACTAGCTCATTACATTCCACATACAATTAACTCTACAGCCCATGTAAAGGCCAACACCAACCAACCAAGAGCAGGAGAGAAGGAAGGGCTAAGATGCCTGTTTCTTGAGGGCCACATATAGTTATATCAGCTCAGATGAAACCACAGCAATAGACTGCTGTTGCTATCATGCTGCGGCACTAGTACACAGTGCCCTTTCCCACATCTTCCCTTCCTTGGTATCTCAGAACTTACCTATCAACACAAAGGAGAAAAAAGTGGGTAAGTTTCACAAAGAGGGGCAGGGGTCCTACTTATATAGCAATGCCATAGGATTTTTTTCCCAAGATCAAACTCTCTACAAAGGCATACATTTACAAACCCTGCTCGTATTGCATGTCACTTAAAGGAGTGGACACACACCAGAAAAATTTGAGGCTGAGTCAAGCTACACAGAGTAAGAGGAAGAGCTTTCCATCCATTATTTCATGGGACATAAAAGATAAAACAGATGAGATTTTACATTCAAACCCCAGGAAAGGTTCTAGAGAAACGAAAAGCCAGTTGATACTGGAACAGCAGTAGAGAATAAGAGAAGACTTCAGGTAGCATCTATCAGGAAAATGCTTGCAGTATCAGAGACATAATGTCATAGGAAGCTACAGAGCTGCTGGAGAGAAGATTGAGATTGCAGCAGAGATGTAGAGAGTAGCAATGGGAGCACAGAAGTTAGAAGAACACATGCCAGAACAGGACTGGGGCAGTGAACATAATATTGGTAAAAACCCCACACAAATGGCATTTAAGCCAAGTAAATAAGTAACATAACAAGCAATACGATACTATAAACAAACATGTACCACATAACAAACTACATGATATGAAAGCCTGATAACAGCTTCTGCTCATGTTTATTTGATATTTAGTACAGGTAAAAACTTAGTAAAATGATCCAGTGCTGCAGCAAGAACCACAACAGGATCTATGCCATCCAGCTTAGGCATAAAGACAGAAACAACTTTAAATATTTTAAGCAGGTTATGTTTTCTCATTTAGCAGCACTGTTGTTTGAGCTGCCCTTATCTTCCTGCTCATTCAAGCCTCATCCCTTAGCCCAACTGTGCTGGTAAAGGCAACTCACAAGAGGGAATGATCCAGGTGAAAAATAACCAGACTCCCTATCCCTCACCCTGCTAGATTATCTCCCCAGTCAGGTCCTCTATGCAGTAACCCAAGCATTTGTGCTGATGCAATGGAGACGACTTGAACAAATAATCAGACATAGAGGATGTTTCAGACACTATTACAGTCAAAAGTTTGTGGAACTGTGGTTTCAGTCCATCAGGCAACAGGTAAAATTTGGAAAGTTCTCAATGTCTCAGGCTACCTTTAAGTCTGCTCATGAAAAGAACCTGCTCTTTTCTAAGTTTAGAAAAGTCTGAAAAAGTTTCTGCCAAAAGAGAAAAATACGCAGGAACACACAAGAGTTTTACAGTTCTTCCAAGCGCACCGATAATCTCATTCCAGCTACTGCTGGAACAACACTTAAAAGATCAGAGATTTGTACACAATACTTAAACTCTCCCCTCCAAAAAAGTGTGAAAACACCAAGGGCAGACATTTTTGTTTCAGTTTCCTGCGTGAAGGCAGCTTCAAAGTAGTTCATTGTAAGGCTTCACACAGTTTTGTCTAAAGTAACTAGCGTTGTCTTGCTTTGGAAACCAACTGAAAAATAATGAAATCCAGTATAGCCACTAGCGAGACTCTCCTGTCTTTGAGAGAGTCTTTGCCCTTTCACCTAATTGCCCAGATTTATGACAAAACATCAAATCTAACAACACTTGGAAAAAAACTGGGTATGCTTATTATCTTAAGTGGCAAAATAAATGTTGTACCCATTTACTTTGATCAAGATAAT
Organism: Eubucco bourcierii; assembly: GCA_013396675.1. Classification (NCBI taxonomy): domain Eukaryota; kingdom Metazoa; phylum Chordata; class Aves; order Piciformes; family Ramphastidae; genus Eubucco; species Eubucco bourcierii. The sequence goes on along the minus strand of VWZE01007076.1, from coordinate 198,105 downwards.
TTGAAGTACACAACAAGCATCAGGGCTGCTTCAAACTTACATGTGGTTATGTATGTATGCATGCATCCAAAATGGAACATCTTTCCTCAAAATTCTTTACCCTTTCCTCTTTAGGTGGCTCTCACACCATCTAGCTATCTATTCTCTCCACTTTGCACAGTATACTCTGAAGCCAGCAATGGACATGGCTGGTTTAGAAACATGGGAAGAAAAAGAAAAAAAAAAAAAGGTGCCAAATTTGTTCTCACTCACCTTTTAAAGTGTAGCATAATCAAGTGATATAAACATTTTGAAGAATAAAACAGGTATCAATGTCTTCATGTTGGGTGATACACAAAGATCTCTAAGCCTAGATTGCTTAGATTTTCACAAGTAGCATGAAATATGACCTCAGACTGCAGATGAGGCAACACTATTTTTAATTCAGAAAAAAATCATTGCCTTGTTATGAAACTTCAACTGTATGCAGGCTGGGAACCAGAGAGCTCAAACTGAATTCAGTATGGTTTTCTGTACATGAGGATTGCTGTCACGTCCCATGAAACTAGTTTTAGGTAAGCGGCAGAGAGCTAGTATGGCCTTCTCACCACACAAAAGCCTTGAAAACTGTGACATGAGTTAAGTGATCTCCACTTGCTTCCAGAGATCCGAAAATAGAAGTGAAGTGTGAATATCCCATTTGTTTCAAAAGGGTGTCAACAGAAATTCCTAGTCACGGCCTTGTCTGCTATCAAAAGCTACCTACATAGCTGCATTTATGCAAAAATGTTTCTTACTGCAGAAGAACAGCTACTTTCTAGAATAAGATCAGTTACTATAGAATATTTTATATTTGACATCAGCACCAGCAATAGCTATGCTGTTGCAGGTTTCCAGGAAACAGATTAACCTCTTGATAGTCCAAATGAAATGTTTCTAAATTTTCTGTATCAACAGAACCCTCTCCCCTACCAGACCTTTTTGAATTCTTTTTTTGCGGGGTTGTGGGTTTGGGTTTTTTTGGGGGTTGGTTTGTTTGTTTGATCCTGGGCAGCAAATAGCCCTTATCACCAAAAGTATGGGAGGGGAAAAAAAAAAAAAAATCATATGGAAACCATTTATTGCAGATCCAGAGAGAAAGCATTTTCTCCATAAAATTAAAGCATTAAAAATTAATACAATTCTGTTTTCTACATGCAAATACTTCATTTTAGGTCACCTGTAAGTGATGCTTAGTAAACATACAACCACCTCTCTGCTCCCTTTTGTCTCTGATCTGTGAGGATACAAAGCTGGTGAGGAAATGCAGACATCTGTCTTAGAAAACATGGATCTGAGTCTTCCACTCTGTTATGACATAGAATAAAATGTGTTTCTAAAACCAGAAAAAAACCAACAATCAGGGATTTATGGTAGCATTTTTGTATTTAAAATGAAGTGCATAGTCCATCAAATGAAGAATGACTTAAATACATCAACAACTGCACTCTCTTTAATTACTATTAACAGCTACATTGCTTACTGAAGTTCTCATATGTCAATTAATCCATGACAACCTTAGAAACCTCTGCTCATGTTGGTATTATTCAGACTGATGTAGAACACCTTTAGCCTTCATTTCAAAAGTGGTGAAAGTGATAGAAAACAGAAATTCACAAGTAAGGACAGGCCTATTTACACACATGCATCACAAATACCAATCATGAATACAAAATTTTCAGTGACTTCATATTTTGTTGTTAAAATCCACACTTGTTGATACAGGGGAATGAAGCGGGTAGAGTCTCAAAATTGCTGTATTCTGAAACAGTGTTTGGTGGTCACAGAGGGAATAAACAGATATCTGATATCCCTAAACAAGTCTCCAGTCCCTTATTTCAGAAACTTTTTTCTAAGACCATGAAAAAAAATTCACAACAGGTGTTATTCCAGAAACAGATTATGTGCAGGCATTTCAGTATTTAAGATGGAAAAGAAAACAAGATCTACCAAAAAAATAAGCATGGTTTGGGGAAGAAAAGTTCTACAACCTATATTTTTTTCTTATCCTTGTATACATTTGAGTGGTGTAGTAATCTTTGGTTGTAAGTTTTTTGTATTAAGTATTGTATATTATTGTATAAAAAAATGCAGAAATCCAGGTCTGAAAACAGAAATAAAGCCAAAATAATGTCTCCTGCTTTAGGGAACCAAATGAGAAAAAAAAGCCCCACAACTGTAAGGCAAGGCTGGTGTAAGGTGAAAAAGGCAGCTGAGTTGACATTTGCTATTAAAGCTGGGATAGAGGCCAAATACTGCTTGCTGTGCAGCACCTAAGGGTCCGTGGAAAACTGGAAAAGGCAAATCTCAAACCGAGATTTACCAGCCACAGTCAGGTTCAAGTTCACTTTGGGTTAAAAATACTAACAGGAAAGAAAGAACGCAGCAAAAGGGAACCCTATCTCTGCTACGTGATATAGGCATCTGGCTTAAAGCTCTTCCCTTCGATACTGCCCCAGAGGATGGTGTTCTGCGACCGAGTACCATTACCCGTTTTACAACCTCCTGGAGACGGCAGTGCCCCACGCTGCAAATAAAAGTAAACCACCAGACCATGCGCTGGTCCGAGCTTCTATGCACAGATTTTATTAAAAACTTCTCGTTACAGAGCCCAGAAGTGTATTACAGAGCCTACGAGCATCCCACATACTCGTTCCCATCATGGCAAGAGTTCGTTTATTTATTTATACAGCGCACTCGGGTCACCGGGGAAGCGAAACTCTGCGGGCACGGAGCAGAGAGCACAAGGGGCCGAGGCGGCCCCGCAGGAGGGCTGCACGCCCGCCACGGCCGTCCCCGCGTCCCCGGAGCCCAGTGGGGCCGCGCCGGCCAAGAGGCCGCCGCCGACCGAGGCGGGCAGCGCCAGGGGGAGGAAGCGGGGCGCGGAAGCATGAAGCGCACACAGAGGGGCGGCGCGGGGAGGGGGCGCGAGTGGGTGCGCGGCCACCCCCCGCCGCCGCTCCCCCCGTCGTCGTCTTCCTCCTCCACCGCCTCCTCCTGGGGCCGGGGGCCGAGATCCCTCTTCCCCGCCGCGGTGAGCGCCGCCGCTGGCTGCCGCCAGAGTCGCCGCCGCCCGGCCGTGGCGGCCGCCGCCGGGGCCGGCTCCCATCCGCCATTATCCTTTGTTCGCGGCGCGGCGGCGGCGGGGATGTTGCAGGGCTCGGCTCCATCTTTAAAGCGGGCGCCCCTCCCGCGGGCGGTGCAAGGCCGGGCCCCCGCGTCCTGCCGCCCGGCGGCTCCCCTGGTCCCCGCCGGGCTCCATTTCCTTCCCTCCCCCCCGCCCCTGTTTGCTGGGCGCCTTCCTCCTCTTACCGGTTACCAGGCTGCTCCGTCACTGCTTTCGTTCGCGCCTAGGATCTCGCCGCAGTTTTATTCTCTCCCCCACGTAACACACCGCGTCAAACTACACCTCCGCCGCGTCACTCACACACACAGGCGCTCCCAGCCCGGCGACAGGCAGGCAGCGGCCGACTGAGAAGCGCCAGCCAGGGAGCAAGCGCCGAGCGCGCCGCGGCCGCACGGAAATCGCCGAGCGCTCACGGAAAACGCCGAGCGCCCGGCAGGCGGCGGGAACGGCCGAGCGCGCTGCCTGCCCTCGCGGAAAGAGCCGAGCGGCTGCGGAAACGAACGAAGAGCCCCGGGGGGGAGGCGAAAAGAGCCGAGCGGCCGCGGGAAGGCGCGAGTGGTGTTTCCGCTTAGGGCGGCCTGCGCGGAAAACAGTAAGTATGGTTGCGAGGGGGTGCGCGCCCCCTTACCCCACCCCTCCGGGTACACTAGCGACGCCCAGGCGGCAGGAAAGCCGCGAACGCGCACGGAAGCGGCTGACTCGGCGACGAGGCTGCAGGCCGAACACAGAGCCGCGTACCCCAGAGTTCCCCGGAGGGGCTTCGAGCTCCACAAGATCCACTTCCCTGCGCAGGCATTGGTGTCCGGGGGAACCTGGAGCCTCCGGTCCCGCAGGGCTTCCTCCCTAGTGGAGATCCCCTCCATGAGTGCCCGAGTGTCCGGGAAGGAGCCCAGACCCCTTCCTCAGTGCCCAAATTCTCACCCTATCACCCGACTACCTCTTGTCTTCATAGGCAGAACACGGCAGAAGAAGTGCCGTAGAGGCCATGCTGTCACTCCTCAACACCTCGTAGGTTGCCTGATGTCTCCATCACCCTGTGCTCATGCAGCGAGGAGCTCACATCCTTCAGGTTGCTCCTCTAAACCTCTCTGTACTGCCAGATCTTCATGGGCTGCCACGCCCCTCCTGCTTGCTGCTTTCTCTGGCCCTGTGGCCTGCCATTCATGGTGTCCCAAAAACAGACAGGCAATATGACTGCTGCTCCATCGAGACACAAAAATATCCCATTAAACCTTCCAGCCCTGAACAGCTGGTCTCCATTGACACTGGAGGGACAAACCTCTTTTGGCAGAAGTGCAGAGAACAGGCACCAAAGCTGTAAAACCACTGCTTTCAGAGCAGCTGTGGCCAAGGACGCAGGTTGCACTTAGGGTGCCAGTCCTGAGCACCTCAGAAGGGACAGATACTGTCACAACAGGGCAGAGGACAAGACAGAATCATAGAATTGCCTGTATGGAAAAGACCTTCAGATCATTGAGTCAACTATAACCTAACATCTTCATGTAAAAAACTTAGACAATGGCCCTAAGCTCCTGATCCATATGTCTTTTAAATACCTCCAGGGATGATGACTCCACCACTTTCCTGGGCAGCCTGTTCCACTGCCCGATGACTTTTTGCTGAATAATTTTTCCTAATATCCAGCCTAAACATCCCCTGGTATAACTTGAGGACGTTTCCTCTTTCCTTATCAATTGCTACTTGGGAGAAGAGGCTGGGCCCCACCTTGCTGAGGGAGGGACTCCCCTCAGCCTCCTCTTCTCCATGTTGAACAACCCCAGGTCCCCCAACTACTTCTTGCGGGACTTGTCTTCAAGACTCCTTATCAGCTTTGTTGCCCAGCACCTCAATATCCTTCTTGTAATAAGGATATAGATGTGGGTTTGTGTCTCATCAAAAGAGGAGCAGCCACATGTTGTGGCCCTTAATACCATCTTCAGTGCCATGACCAGTGGCATCTGTCACTGGAGGTTTTAAATGCTGGATAGGTGAACATTTGCTAGGAAACATATTTCAAAGAGGAGCAGGGAAGAGGCCAGTGATGCTCTGGTCAGTTGAGTCCAGCCTTATCTTCCCTGGTTCACAAATGCAGTTGAATACACCCAATCACAAACCCTGAAGAATGAACTGCTCAAACTGTAATCAGATAAAAAACTATACATGGCCTTGAATAAACTGCTTTTCATTTCACAAAACCTCAAGATGGCACTACACAACAAGATTTGAAGCTCCAAATCTGGTTCGTTTCTGTAGCTGGCCTAGCAGGGCCACCCCAGGAGACTCCACTGGGAGGTCATAACTGATGCAGATGCCACATTAGAGGATACCAGTGCATGGTTTGCATTAGTTTTGCTCTTGTCTTGTTTTCTCATGTTGAATTGATTTAAATATGCAGAGTTTTATCTAAGTCACTCAAAAATTACAAGAGTGCAGAGGGTGATTACAGATTTACTTTGCGTTTTATTCTGTTGATTACAGATACTCTGAAATAAACTGGAAAAAAACCCTTTTTACATTAAAAAAAAAAAAACATCTCAAGTTAAACTGATAAAATATTACTTTATTGGCAACACATACTATGGGTTGGGCCACAGCTAATTTTCTGCTTCAGCTACATGGTAGCCTCATCTTTCTCTTTCCTGGTGTCCAGCTCTGCCCCCAGCTGCTGTGGACCAGAATTGTGCCTTTTTGCTCCTATCTGATGCTGGCTGCAGTGTACAACTGACATAATTTCTGGAAATTATTTTGTCTCTTTAGAGTCCACTAGGATATTAAAGCTCAATCCACTAAATAAGTCTTTTACAAGTCCTTTTGGGAACAGATTTTTTCCACTACTTAAAGCTTTTGAGGAAGGTGAGAAATCTAAACCCAGTGTTTCTATTGACAGTGAATGGAAATGCTTCTCACTTCGAATCACCAGTAGAGGTGCAAAAGGCTTGTCTCACAGCCACAGCCTTCTCATTTCACAATCCTACACTGAAGTAGAGGATTGGTTTTGATAATGTTTTGACAACTGAGCTCTAGCCCCTTTGCATACAGTTTTAATATCTTAGTGTGTTTAATAAAGTATCTTCTATGCATTTGGTTGCCATATGTAAATGTAAATCAAACTAGGTAATTAAAAAATATAATTCAGCTAAAACATAAATATTTTTCTGTGTGCATTTTATATTTTGCTAAAATTCCTGTTTCAATGAGTGCTTCTGAGATGAAAGTGTAAAGGATCAGCTTTTGTGCTCCTCTTAGGAGAAGTAAATTACTTTCTGTAAGAAAGTACATAATGAGCAATACAAATGCTGAGTGTCTCTTGCTTGACTCATGCATTTCTTTATCTGTTTTCCTATCCTTCTCTTTCCTCTTTGTGTTAATGTTTGTGTTGCATCAGCTGCTTTTGCTCCCCCAAATCGTTTCATTCTACACCCGTGCATGTTTCCCAGAACTGGCTTGCTCACCCTTGTGCATCAAGCCTAAAGAAGCACAGCAATATGCCTTTTAGGGAATAAACTAATCCTCAAAAGGCAACTAAAGTGCATTAACCAGATCTTAATGAACTGCTCCCAACAGAAACCTGGGCAACATTTTCAGCCTGAATGATGAGAATGCTGGTGGTGGTACTGAATTGCACCTGGTTCCCCAGACCAGCCAGACAACTGTTTTGTAGCTAGGCAGCTCATTGCATTCTCTGATCCTGCTGTCCATTTAGGGCAGATCCTCTGTCACCTCCATGATTCTGGCCAGCCCCTGCTCTCACTCACAGCTCTCTGGCTAGCTCCTCAGCACTTCTGTGAAAGTCTTTCCTTACTAATGAGTTTGCAGAGGGTATCTTGGCAGCAGTGGCTACTTCTCTGCCAGCCAGTGTAGGCTCTCCATATAACAGACAACTCAAGAGAGTAATTTATTTCAAATTACACCAGATGCCTCAGAGAGGTCAGATGCCTGAAGTGATTTGAGATTATGCTCAATGCTTTGTGTCTTTGGCATCTTCATCTCTTGCCCCATTGCTGAGGCTTACACCATACATGGATGGGAGCTGGATTCATCCCTGACTCATGCTGGCTCAGTGGCTGGGATGGGTGAACATCTCGTACGCAACTGCTGAGAAACCTTCTGGCAGCAGTTTTACACATTCTTTCTTTCCTTATAGGTGTTGGGTTTTGTTTGGGTTTTGTTTGCTTGTTTGTGTTGGTGGGGCTTTTTTTAATGCGTTTTTGTTTGGTTGGTTGCTTTGGTTGTTTGATTTTGGTGGTTGGTCTTTGTTTTGTTTTTCTTTTTTTCTCTTTCTCTTACCGCATCCAAGCCAAATCAGGACACTTAAGGAAAACTGGAAATTCTTTGGGAGTAGCAGTGAAAGTCTGAGCTTCAAAGCACCCTTCCCTCACTGACATCTACACATTACTTCACCATTGCCTTTTGGGGAATCTGTAGAAAATGGGGTAGTCATGATGTGCCAGTAGGCTGGCTAGGAGAATGAACTGGAATGCTCAGCAGTTTTCTTACTCATCAGGAAAAGTTTGCTTGACGGTGAGTGGAACCCAGCAAGAGTAATTACGTTTCTTACAATTAAGCCTGAGAGGCAAATTCCTTGGCTTTGCAGGCTCCACGTTGGTTATCCTGGGCAGTGGACTCCTGATATGCAGCACTGCAGGTTTATTGTGCATGGCCTAGGGTTTGTAGGGGTTAATGAGTGCCATGTAGATCAAGAAAGGTTTGCACTTGGCTGTAAAGCGTGGCAAAACCACAATAAATGCAATGCAATCTGGAGCACTTGACACTGTTGACACCAGTAACGTGCAAGGTAATATTTGTTGTGGAAACACAGTTACACATGCATTTTCAGTCTACACACAGCTGTAAAGAGAGCAACAAAAGAAGTATTTCTTGCAGGCCACAGGTACCTCTGAGAATGACTTAAAACTAAATAACCTTTCAGCATTGAGCACTTGCTTACAATTTCTAGAGGACCAGCGTGTCCTTGCAGTGTAGGGATGCAGAGAGTGTTTTTTACAAGTATGACATAAAGCTGGGGAGAAAAGAGGACAGGGTATGCTCTTGGGCTTTGCAGCTACATTCACTAATGGCTATTGTCCCAAGCAAAGGGAGAAAAGGAAAGTATGTACATATAATGAACGTGGAAGAAGACAGTTGTTACATTAAACTTAGTAAAGCATCCAGCACTTTTCAATGTAAGGAGTAGTATATTGCACCTTCCATCCTATACAAATGTAACAACTGATTTTAAAGCAGGTGTAGAGGACATGAGGGGGTACCACCATGCTCCTGTAGTGGACATGGCCGTTCAGGAGCGCGAATGATGTACTGAGCTGATGATGACTTCAGAGAGTATGAAAGAGAAGTTGAAGACAATAAAGAGGTGTTAGTCTGAAATCCAGTGACAAAGACATGTCAGTCCTCCATTTCAGTTTCTGCTTCTGAGGTAGATGAAGGCTTAACTTCAAACTCCTGTACACTCTAGTGTTTCATAGCCACTCAGGACCAGCCAACACTGCTTACTCATCAAGATAAGGATAGAACCATACTCATTTAGTATCTGCCACAGAGAACAAAATTCACTGGTCTCCCTGAGCACTTTATTACAGAAGTAGGTCTGAATTCACAGTTAACTCAGAACAAAGTAACCAAAAATAGAAATGGTTTTTCAACATCATCCCACTTAAAGCTAATGAACTGCAGCTCAGGTCTGCCCTCATTGCTCTTGGACATTCATCATTGCTAAAAGTAATAAATCTTCCTGGCCAAATACAGGCTTTACAAACAGGCAGATTGCATGCTCAATTAGTCCAAGGAAATTGGTCACTTTTCTTAACCCCTGCCGTTTGAAAGACGGAGCCCCGATGCCATACCAGCCGACTGGAGCAAGATCACATTCCTTCCACTGACAGAGCAGCCTGGGAGGGGAAATCCGCCAGGGAGGGGAAATTCGCTATCCCGAGCGCGTACCTTGCCGTGCCTCACCCTGTACGGAGCAGAGGAGCTTCACCGGATTGCAGGCTGCTGCAGCAGGATTTGCCTTCTCTGGCTGGTGTTGCAATTGATTCATGAGCCACGAACAATTTTGGTTATATTCCCTGGTAAATAACAGCCCATTTCTGAATTATCGAATAGCATTACCTCTAGAAGCACAGATCTGGGATGTTTCAAGGGCAGGAGTGCAGGAATAGATGAGCACAAGCAGCTTTTAGATGCTTTGACAACATACTACGTTTTCTAAGCACAGCCAGAAAAATAAGTCTTCTGGTTTCCTGGGTACACTGCAGCAAGTCCAGCCTAGCCCACCATCTGAACAACTACATACAGATAAGGACAGAATCTAGGCTTTCCCTTCAGTTAATGAAAAATATCTCTTGAAAGTCATTGCTTTCCATAGCTTAACTGTTCTTTGTCTTTCTCATTAAGCTGAGTTTCTTCACATCTTTCTTGGCCTCTGTTTAAGTCCTGCTTAACTATTTCTGGGTTTGCATATTTTGGGAGGGTTAGCTGTGAATTGAGGCCAAATTCTTCACACAGTGTCTTCTCATTGAAGAGCTATCCTGTCTTATATTAGTCTCGAAGGCTTCTGGTGGGGAAACTCCTTATCCAAAGATAAATGATAAATTGTATTCCCCCTAAACCTTTTCACCAGGTCACCTCCTTTACCCTTATCTCCATCCCCACCCTGGCTTAGCAGAGGCGTGACTTAGCCTCAGGGCTGCAATGCAAGTTCAGGTACAGCCTTTTGTCCTGCCTCCTCTGTTCTGCTCTCCTTGCCTTGAGACTGACAGATGATGGCCCTGAAGAAGCTTGGTGATTGTTGTTATTCCATCTTATGGCGAGTCCCTTGTGTGCCAGATGTCAGCAAAACTGCTTTGGGCTGAACCTCTAAAGGTCACATAGGCACTAAAAAGCATCTTGTGTTTTCATGTGACAGACTCGCACAGAAAGGAGGACGAATTGCTCACCAGGGTGGGGCTTAGAAATGCTATAAATACCTGGTTATGTTCCAAACAATGGTGATTTTTTTTTCTTGTCTATTAAGCCCTATTACTTCATGACTTGTGCACCTAGGTATGCTCAAAACCTTTCTGTCGCTTTGATATAGAAAAAATGATGACTGATATTATCAGCACTAATTAAAGTACCAGACATGGCAAATATAATAGCAATAGAGTACTGACTTGGTGTAGACGGGTGCTGTAGGTACATCTGAGACTCTGCGTGCCATGAAGAAATTGCAGTCATGAGGCCACCTTGGACCTATGCACTAGAGAAAAGGAGTTCATGCTTTCCAGTAATCCGCTGGTCAGAGAGCTTTCTGTTCAGACGAGAATGGGATTTCATCTGCTCCACATGCAGGAAAAAGCTGTTGGATGAGGTGCAGTGGAAGTCAAATCTGAAATAAAAAAAAACAAATCAAAGTCAGTAACTGCTGTTGAAGTGAAATGAGGAAGAGGAGTGAAAATTGTTAAGGAATAATTCTTGGAAATACACTCAGCTTTGGCCCTGAATGCCTACATTTTAGCTTAAAGGTGGCTGCTGGGGGTGGTATATTCTATTTCACTCCTCTGGTAAATACTCCATGGCACAGACTGATGGTTTGGAGTCAGATCTTATCATATAGAGAATATGATGTAGATTGGCTTTCACACTTTGAAAAAATAAACCTTGTGCCTCCCTAGCTGCCTTTCCTTCCTGAGAGAAATTAGCAAACAATAATTGGTGAATAATTTCAGTGGTGACAGAAAGAGGAGAGCTTGTGTGTGGTTCTGGGTTTCAGGATTGTTACTGTCTTGGTGTGACAAACCTCTGTGTATGCTCAACTGCTCCATTTTTTGAGCATGTCCGTTTACTATGAAGTTGGGTTGCAGGAATTGTGGGAAGGAGAGGGAGGTTCTTCAGAAGGCAAAAAACAGAAGAAACCCTTTAAAAGTAGTGCAGGTTCATCTGAAGCATAACGTGGGCAAAATAGAGGATGAGTGGAAGAGGGGAATGATTACCATTAGGTGCCTTAAGTTTCCATCACAGACGTGTGCTATTACTAATTTAACTGCAGGAGGAAACTGCAGTTTCTTTAAATCATGCCAGGACTCCAGTCTGTCTCTCAGTCTGTAGTATCCAAACAACAAACTGGTTTCCAGCTGGGCTGTGTTTATCAGCTTAAAAAGAACTGATTTTTTTTGCCATAGTCAGGAGGAATGTCATGTCTGATAACACGAACTGAGATCAGTGCTCTTTCTTAAACATCCTGCAAATGGGCACTTTCAGCCATTTGGTTGTCCAGGTACAATTGGTGGCATATCCTCGTTGTCTATCCCCACTGTCCATCCTCATCCCCATCATCCATCCTATTGGCAGGGTCCATCATCTCCTTTTATCCACCACTGCCATCTTCTGCACAACTAATTAGCCTTTGACCTCTCTGTCCAGATGCACTGGCTTAAGTGAAAATGACCCTAAGCTGATTTGAGTCACATTTAAACCACCAAGCAGGAAGCCTTGGTTCAGATAACTAGATTTAATGTTGTTGGTTTGTTGGGGTTTGTTTTTGGTTGTTGTTGTTGGTTGTTCTTGCTTATTGTCTTTCAGGTTGATTTTCATGGGCTGCTAACTATTAAAGCACAGTGATTTGCACAATACTTCCACTAGCATTGCTATTATGTGTACATAAGAACAAGGTAGTTTATCTAATCCCAAGTATTTATTTATCCAATTATATAACATATTTACTTGTGTGGCTATATAGCATAAAATTTAATTTGTTCTATGAAAATAGTGAGGCTTCCTGACTAGATTTGTGTCAAACTATCTGAACATAAATTGGAATTCAAATAAAAGGCCACATTACTTTAAAGTATTCTTATTTAACTATTGATAAAATTGCTCATATGGGCACAGTGTAAATGACAGTAAAATTGGCATTTACAGCAGTCCTATGAGACAGACGGGAATTGGACTGAGAAAAACAAATCAATTTTTTTTCTACTCAATGCTTGAAGTAGAATCTGTGCTTAGAGAAGGGATCTACTAATTTAAAAATTCTTGGCCAGTGACTGGGGGCAAATGCTTGCCTTCTCCCTGTCTGCCTTCTCCCAGTCTGCCCCTGGGGCTGACTGTGGTGGGAAGTGGCCTCCAGTCCTCTCTGAAGCCCTTGTATGACCTGGTGCCCCCACTTGGGACAATGGTCCTCAGTTCCACTGAAGTGATCCCTGCGTGCCACTGCAGGGAACACACTCAGCAGAATTTTCACCATTGCCCAATGTCTCCTCATGCTGCATTGTGCACTCACCTTGTTGGCTGATCCTAGTGAGCCACTGTTGAGGTCTGGGGAATGTACCACATGAAACTGCGTGAGAAATTAGTGTCTGAAAAGCAGCATCTCACATGTGCCTTAAATACAAAACATTCTGGGTTTTTTTCTGGAAGTATTTAATGTTTCTAACTCACAACCACAACCAATAGCTGTGAACTCCAAGGCAGCATCTGACTGCAAAGCACTCTACAGACAGCTGGCTGTCCTGCACTATCCTCTGTGGGTTTATGTTTCCTGGCTGACTTTTGGGTTGCAGAGCAGCAAGCTTCATGGCACAATCACCCTGTCCAGGCAGTATAATCTCTGACATTGGCCCTGCTCACAGGAAAAGAGGAAGCTATTGACTTCAGAGCTCTTTGGCAAAACAACTATTGATTGCCCTGTTTCCTCCCACCCTTAACTGGTAAGATTTGATATAAATGAGTTGTCACGCAGAGCTCTATACAAAACGATATTAAACAATAGGGAAAAGGCAAAGCCAAATGTTTGGCTGAGTTTAGGCTGTTCTGTGCCTTTGCAAGCACAATAAAATTAACATCATTCTTTGTGTTTGTGTGTGTGTGCTAGTGCTTGCAGAAGGCTAGTGGTGTCAAAGCCGTAGGAGAAAACACGAACAGGTTTGGGAAGACAGCAGTGTTATTCCTAGGAGAGAAGATTTGTGGTTTGAGCAGCGCCATGTTGGAAAGACTTTACCCTGGATGAAGACAAGAATTGTCCTGTCCATTTCTATCTGTAGGAAGAGATTAGGTAGGACAGCGACAAGGATGCTGTTGGAGGGCAGCATGCAGGGACCTGAGGTTGCTTAATGGAGAATATATTCTCGCTTTCATTTAGCTCCAAGGTATGGGTGATCTCCAGCCCTCTGCCCACCTCACCTGTCTTAATCTGTCAAATACATTTAGCTCTTCTGAGATCATAAGGGCACAAATAAAACCAATACAAAGATCCATGGCAACAATTATCTTTCATTCATGGATGCTTTTAGTAGAGAAGAACTAAACTGGACACTGTCCAGGTTTTTCACTGAAATTTGGAATTTCCCGTGAGCAACATCTGGATGAGTCTTGATTTCTGCAAAATGGAAATTAAGTAGGAACTTTGTAGTTTGCAAAGCCAGAGCCAGTCTGATGTCTCTCTTTATATCTCTCACTGTATACTCTTGTAGTTGACACAAGACCCATCCTGGGTTACAGCAGTTTTTTGTGCTCCTTGAGCACAGAATTTCATTTTTCTCTCATTCTCTAGGCTTCCCTTCACTGCCACTTCCATTGTAGCTACAACATCAACTACAGTGTGTCAAACAAGAAGGTGAAATAAATATCTCAAAGCTGCTTTTGGCTTTGAGGCTTAGCAGCCCTTAGAATCACTGTGATTTGCGAGGAACAGGAGAGTTCATGAGCTATACAGTGAGAAAACAACGCAATACTACCATTCCAGTGCCAAATTTTCATGGGTTGGCTGGCACAAACACCTCGGCAAGGAAGAAGCATGAGAGCTACAGAAACTTGACGATGCAAGACAAAGCACTGTTCTACAGTACTAACTCCTACTTAACAGAAACATGCTGATTCTGTAAGCACAGCACTGAAGCTCTCTTAGAGTATACCGACCCCAGTCCAAGAGCAATAACCTTGGGTTAAACAGCTGCAAAGCCCAGATAACCTAAGGTTAGCTCCATCTGCAGAGAGTGCTGGGGTGGATGCCGGTTACTTAACCAAGATAAAATTCAGATGATGGTGTCCTCTTTGTTAGGCTAGCTCACATGAACTAGGTGCCCAGGCCAGGCACCTTTCTTTTTGTGGGGGAAGGTTTTCTTTTTCCAGCATGGATTTCTTTGTGCAGGATTCCCACTTGCTAAGGACACCTTGACTTGCATGGGCTGCTATGAAGTCTTGAGCCTGCCAATGTGTTGGAGCAGCATCTGCCATGCCTACATTTGGAATGATAGCTCAGCTGCCAAAAATTCTGATAATAATATTCTTTGATCATTTCTTTCCTCGTCATTCCTCTTATGTCATCTCTATGGGGAAGTATCTTAAATGATGAAAGGTTTGTAGGGAGAGGTGATACTTCTGATCCAAACAAAGAACATGGTTGGAAAAAAAGAGACAGACTTTGAGACAGGCCCTTCTGCATGCTGCCATGCAGTGTGGGACAGAGGTGGCTGCCAAGTGGTCTGTGGGACACCAGTGGTCCCAAGACTCCTTCACCTGCTGGACCAACAGGTCCAAAAGCAGCAGGTATGCCACAGTCAGCACCTTTCCCCACAGATCTAATCTTGCTTTGGGAGGTCAGGAGTTAGATGGCATGGCAAGGTTTTGGTACCATGCCGGCTGCAGTGATAGCTTCTGTAAGAAACTGCTAGAAGCTTCCCCTATATGCAACAGAGCCAGTGCCAGCTGACTCCAAGATAGACCTACTGTCACTAAAGCTGAGCCAGTCAGCAATGGTGGCAGTGCCTGTGGGATACTATATTTAGAAGCAGAGAAAAACCTGCTGCACAGCAGCAGGCAGGAGAGAGGAATGAGAATATGTGAGAAAAACAACTCTTCAGACACCAAGGTCAGTGAAAAAGGTGCTTCAAGTGCCAGAGCAAAGATACCCTTGCACCCATGGTGAAGACCATGGCAGGGCAGGCTGTTCCCCTCCAGCCCATGGAGGTTAATAGTGGAGCAGATACCCACCTGCAGTCCATGGAGAACCCCACACCAAAGAAGATGGATGCCTGAAGAAGGCTGTGACCTCATGGAAACCCAGTGCTGGAGCAGGTTTCTGGCAAGACTCATGGACCCATGGGGAGACAAGCCCATGCAGAGCCAGGCCCATGCTGGAGCAGGTTTACTAGCAGGACTTGTGACCCTGTGGGGGACCCATTCTGGAACAGTCTATTTATGAAGGACTGCACTGCATGGAAGGGACCCTCACTGGAGCTATTTGTGAAGAAGTACAGACTGTGGGAAGGACCCACGTTGGACAAGCATGCAGACAATTGTCTCCTGTGAGAGGGACTCTACACTGGAGTGGTGGAGACTGAGGAGTCTTTCCCCTGAGAAGGAAGGAGCAAGCAGAGACCTCAGTGCAACTCCCATTCCCCATCTGCCTGCATTGCTTAGAGAAGGAAGTAGAGAAATCGGGAGTGAACTTGATCTTAAGGAGAAAGGGAGGAGTGAGGGAAGATGTTGCAAAGTTTGGGTTTATTTCTCATCACTCTACTCTGATTTGGTTGCTGTTAAATTAAGTTAATTTCCCAGAGTCAAACCTGGTTTTCCTGTGACAGTACTGCTGAGTGACCTCCCTGTACTTATCTAGACTCATGAGCCTTTCATCATATTTTTCTCACTCTGTCCATCTGAGGAGGAGAGTGATAGAGTGGCTTGGTGGGCATCTAGTGTTCAGCACGAGTCAACTCACCACAGAAGACAGATCCTAGGAAGATGCAGGACTCTTGTTTCTCTCACTCCTCCTACAGTCACCCCTATTCTGGGGCAGTGGAGTCTAAGAGGCAGTTGAAGGTATACCTTCCTGCCATGGGCTGTGTGCCAGGCCACATTTGCTTGCTCGCCCATGAAACACCTGCATGAACATGACAGGCCCAGTGCTGCACAGGATGGGGCTGCTGCCCTGCTGGGACACCAGCATGATCTCTCTTCCTGTGAGACACCTTCTAGGAGACTGATTGTTGGTTTTTTTCCTCCTTTTAAATCTTCCAAACAAGAATTTATGTGCAGCCTAAGCAAAAAGTCCTGAGGCTGCAACTAGCAGAGAAAAGAGCTATAATGACTGTATACGTTTAATGGCAGATCGTAAATGACTGCTGATGTGTCAGCTGGAGGTCTTCAGCACAGCAAGACTTGATCTTGAAATGGTAGCTGCCACCCGTTATCTGCAACGAAACAAATGGAAATACTTCTGTGTCTTTGCTTGATGCCTTTTTTATGTTCCAGATTTGGAGATTTTCCTTGTTCCTGTGAAGCAGACTGTGCTGACAAAAAGGAAAATGGCTTGCAGCTGGCTTCTGTGAGGTGACTCGTGCTGCTAGCGCAGCCTGAACACTCCAGGTCTGCTTTCAGGGGCTTGATCTCAGCTGGGTGCCTGCTGCCTTGCTTCCACAGCAGTCAGGAAAGAGGAGGCCTTAAGAACAGAATCAGTCATCTCCTTCACCTCCTAATCTTTCACTTCTTGTTCCTTCCTGTCAATTTGTGTGGACGGTACTGTTCTGAGGGGACAGCGCTGGCTGACATTGGTTCAAAAAAACTTGGGTACCAGCAATGGCATCTGCTGTAAGCTTGGGTCAGACCAGGTAATCTCTGTTCCCTTTATTTGCCTTCCTACCTTTGACCTTATCCACCTAGATTTGTGGTCATAAAGAAAAGATTAATTTCTTACTGTATGTTTCCTCTTACTGTACTCTCTGGAGTCATATAAACAGTGCATTTGCTGACCAAGTCAGGAAAAAAGATGTAATTCAGACCAGTCCAGATCACTTGGCTGTTACAGACCCTCATGGCTCGAAATCATTTCACCCTTTCTGAAAAAAAAATCCATCCATATCCAATGCAACAAAAACATTTTGATGCTTTTCCATTTGCTCTGTCACTGTGAATACTTTGTAAGCATCATACAACCATCTTGGAGCTCGGACACATTTTTTGGGTGATGATTTTGGTGTAGTGTCTGTCTGGTAGCCAGCTCCTGATCCTGGTACAGCACTAGGTTCTCTTCCCAGGTGCAGCCAGGATGGAGTCTGCCTGCAGGAGGCTTTTGGGGGAGTGTGAGTTACCTCAGCACAGCTACCCTTGCACAGCCTCTCTGTACATGCATTATCAGGGCAGAACTGAAGATGGCAGCAGGAATTTGGTTTCTCTTATCACATTTTGTCTCCTTGGGAAGTGCAGCTGCAAGAGGGGTTTCTGCAGAGTGCAAATTGGGCTGTGATATGGGTTTAATTACGTTGCTTCTAGGGTCAGTGCACAGAAAAATGGACTTTCCCCCCTCTTGTACTTAAACCTATTTGATGTACAAAGAACACTGAAGAAAACCAGAAATCTCTGTGGATCTTGAACTGAGGTGACTGCCTTTTCTAGGGATCCCTTATGCGGAGCGGGGACCATGAGCTGTATCTCCAGGTCCACCAGCTGTCTGCTGGCCTGCATTCCCAGCCACAATGACATCTCCATGTTGCCTCCTATGGCTTTCAGAAACAGGCACTACAGAGTTTTTTTGCAGTGCACAGCTAGGTAAAGAGGAAAAAATCAATACAAATACATGTTTTGCACTTTGCTCACAGGGGTTGATTGATGAGGGGCTGGCCACAGGTGACTGGGGTGGGGTCAGTGCCAAGAGCCCTGGGAGCTCTGGTTTTGCCTGCTCTATCAAAGAAGGATCATGGCATGAGATCTATCCACTTTATAGCAGTAGGCAAGGGAGGGATGCTTGGTGATCTGCCAGCTATGCAGTTGTGAGCACTTGACTCAAGCCAATGAGACAGAGGCCAAGGAAGACAGTAGGAACTTTATTCTGCATCTTAATTTATAGATGCTTCCTTAATCCTCTCACAGACCTCATCTATTTGAGACATCAGGTTCATATGTCATCTATAATGTCTCCTTCCAGACAAATAGCACCACAGCATCTGCAATTTCCATAAGTGTGTTGCACTTTGAAGATGGAGATACATGGGACACTTCAGCATAGCTTGCTTTTAAGTGCCACAGGATTTGCCTCATCAACATGAAGGTCTATTTACCGTTCAGTACATGATGGTATTAGTTTCAAGTTGCTGAAATGCATCAAGAGATGAGAAGCCTGTTGCTCTGGGAAGGCACTCTCAGCTGACACATTGCCCAGATCATTATTTAGAAGGCAGAAATTGAAAGGAAGCCTCAGAAAAGCACAGTCCCCCCCTCCCCCCACCCCCCCCCCCCACACAAAACAAAAAAAAAAAAAAAAAAGACGTGTGTAGCCCTCTAAACATTACATAATTTCTTAGGTTTCATTCATTTTGCTGCAATTTTACACATCTTCACATTAAGTGCCTGTATTGTCAGAGGAGCACTCAAGATAAGTAATGTCACTCAGCGAGTCACAAATGGAAGCCATGTCGACTGGTGTTGCAAAATGGATCTATAACTGGCTTTTTGTCCCTCAATTTGAGATGATCTAATTCAATTTTGGAGATTTATGGCTAGGAGGAGGATGCTCGGCATCCTCCCACTCCCTCTGTGCACCTGGGCTCGATGTCTTACCCTCTTCTAGGTGTTCTGGGTTTTGGAGGTTATTAGTGTCTGCAAGAGGGCAGTGCACTTATTTCCTACCTAAACCAATTTGTGTACCAGAAAGAGGGAATTTTTTTTTACTTGTCCTTGCTGACATCCCAGGATAACAAGTATCACTCATGCCAACCCTGGATTTGGAAATCATGGTGAAACTGCATTTGTAAGACAAATGAATGAGGCATTCGGGGTGAATTATGGATATCTGCAAGAATTTACCGCTGCAACATGGAGCTGCCAGTGCCAGCAACAGCATCCAGTGCCAGCCCAGGCTGCTGCTTGAAAGCCTCTTCTCCATGTGTTTATTTACTTGCTTTAGCTCTGACACAAAACCTCCCACATCGGTGGGTTTCTGTGGATTTCAGTGACCTTCAAATCAAAGTTGCGATACATAAAAATAAACCATGCAAAAACTCACAAGCTACAACTTGGGCAAACAAAGAATTGGTGCTTAATGTACTATGTCTGATTTAGCAAAAGAAATGTTGCATCTCAGTACCTAATACAATTAAATACTGAGATAACAATGCACATATTGCAGAGGGTAAATACATTCGTCTTTGTGGATGGAGGTTGTTAAGGTCCCTGCATCCTGGCAAGGCTCTCCCACTTGGCTGGTAATGGAGAGGTGGTGGTTGCTGTTAAACTTGGCAGAACTGAAAGCTGGGGCTGTTCCCAGCTCACCTCACTTGCACCTTCCATCCCCTGGAGCACAGCAGCGAGCCTGCAGATCGTGGGCTGTGAGGATCGCGTGGCTGGTGCTGTGGCTGCTTATGGGCCGTGTGTTGGTCTGGTGGGCAGGGCAGAGGGGCCAGCTGTGGGCTGTGTGCTCACCTGGGCACTGTTATAAATCACATACATCTGTGCATGTGCGCACATGTGGTGCACACACCGCTCCAGCAGACCCACCCCTGCTGACCGCACCTTGCCAGCAAGTCCACTCTGCCAACTGAAAGCCTCTCAATATTCACAGTATGCAATTCTCTCCCTCTCTGCCGCTGATCTTCTACAGGGTGTGGGCGTGAACTGCTGACCAGCTGCAGCGTCCCAGTGATGGCAGTTTTGACATAAAAGGAGCTCTCAGAGCTGGCAGGGTGGAATGCACACTATGAAAAGAGAGACGGTCACCCTTACTCTTATCTCACTGGTGCTCATGTCACTATCTCTGTGAACAGCCCCAGGTAAGCTCCATCCTGACCTTGTGAGCTAGGATTTTGGAAAGAAAACATGCAAGGCTGCCTTTGTGCATCTTGTGCCTTGACCATGCATCAGGCCCCTGTGGTATGCTCCCCAAAATTTGTGTATGTCTGCTGTCTGTCAGCAGTGGTAGGACAGGTAGATTCCTGCCATGACCCTGAGAGGTCACTTGCAGCTTCCCAGCACCCTCTCACTTCACTGCATTGCACTCAAGTCATGAATATATGTATTAACTATAGAATAGTCTTAAGCAAACATTTATCTTGCAGAGCAATGGCTGTTGTTAAAGACCCCAGGGATGGATGTTTAGGAAAGCAAGCCCATTCTAGCACAGTGCTGAAAATGAGGACATTCTCACAATAATTTTTACCTCGAGTTAACAGTTTCCAAATAAGCAGGTGAAATGGTTTGAGGTGATTAAAGAAATAGAGAAGATTAGTTTTGTTATATATAATCACCTTTGCTTCTCTTTTATGTGTGGAGTGATTTTCTGAGCAGGATCTCTTATCTATTTTAAGGAATGCTAGACTTCTTTTTTTTTCTTCTTTTTTTTTTTTTTAATGTAAATCAGCTTTTTAATCTTTTTTGGTGTCAATTTGATAGACTGTAATAGCAATTCTGTTTGGTAGTAGTTTCTCCCCTTTCCCAAAGCACTTCTTTGTCTTTAATTGCCTTAATTGTTCTAATTTGAATAAATCTTGGATCACACCTTGGCTTGTGGAAATTTGCTGGAGGTCTATGGCATTCCACATGTAGCCACTCCTTCAGAATTCTCTGTCAGCTCTCACAAGGTGGATAGGGAGAATAGGTGGAAAACCCAGGCGGTGCCTAATTTTGACAACAAGGAGGTACAAATGCTGGGCCTTCCCAAGGATGGTGGGTTATACCTTCATCTCAACTCTGTTTTATAGACACCTCCTCCTGCCCCTCGGATGGCCCCCTTTTTCTCAAAGAGTTCGAGTTTTTTGTGTTAAATGAGCCAACTCTCAAAACACACGTGTGCTTCCTTTGACCACTGAAACTCTTGGTAGCACTAGATGCAGTGCTGGGCCACTTGCTTCTGCAGGGTTGCCTCTCCCTGTGTCTCAGAAGAAGACACCGATTTTAAATACTGATTTTAAGAGGCACAAGGCAGTAGCAGCCTTTCAACAGTGCTCGACTCTGCCACCCTCAGCTTTCTCCCCACTTTGCAGGGAGGGTGTGCCTGCTTCTAAGTGGAGATATTTATCCGAACGTGGAGAACTGCAGACCCTCAGCTGCCACTTTGGATTACAGCCAGAAAGAAGGGCATCCTCACGCATTTGATTGGTGAGCTAAGATAATTTCACTGGTGCAAAATACATTCCTCCATCCACACCTGGGCCTCGGTGGAGTATCCTTGCTGAAAGGCACGATGTGGAGAAATGCCTCCATCAATACAGAATGTGTTCATGATGGCAAGTCAGCCAATACAACCTGTCAGGTACACCATAGGGAAGAGGAGGAGTGCAAGAAATTATTTCATACAGGCCACTTGGAAAACAAGTCTCCTGAGCAGCCCAGACGAGAAGGGCTCCCTTGGGAGCAGCAGGAAATGAGCATTCATCTGTCAGGGACATCTTTAGGAGAAAATGGAGATGGCTCCAGACTGCCTTATGTGGACCCCTGCACTGAGAAGCTAAAGAAGGAGGTAGAGAGGGGATTTATTTCCAAGGAATTTGTACCCTGAAGACACAGCACGGGGCAGCTGAGAGAGTCATCCTCCTCACTTATCTGTCTCTCTCCCCAGCTGCTGCAACTTGAGAGATGCCAGGATGGAGGGGGATGCTCTTTGATGAGGCTGCCAAGAGGGCACTCGCCAGTTCTGGTGTCATTGTCTGTTTTTTACAGAAAAGTTAAGCATTACTGGGAAATGAAGAAGGACAATGCTAGATCATCACTGGGGAGGGAAAAAAGACTACAATAAAAAAGGGGATTAAGAGAAGAATATCAAGTTGACCATTATGAGGGTGGGAGATGCAAAGAGATAAGGGGCGGGTAGGGGGAACACACATCCAGTACAGTATATTAGGCTTTGGTGCGGATGTAAGTATAAAATGCTCCACAAGTCCTGTAATTGAGAAAATCCATCAAATGTCCTGACAGCTGTTCCAGCATTTCCAGAAGCAATAAAACTTGAATTTATTTCACTTCTGGAAAGGGGGCAGTATCACCTTCTGGCGGCTTTAATGAAATGCCATAAAATTCGAGGAAAAACTGTGCTGTAAAGTAATAAAAAAGGTCAGTCGGCACTGGGTTGTTTGCTGAAACACTGTTGGAGGGGACAGGGCGAGGTGGACCTGCTCCCGATGGCCATTGCACCCACCCTGCAGGCACTGCAGAGGGGGATGCTTCATGCCCCAGCCCCACTCCCTACAGCAGGGGTGCCTGCAAGCTGCCAGAGTGGAGCTGAGCACAGGTGGGGCTTGACCCTGGGAGGGGAGTACAGAGGTCTGGAGTAACCAGCACCTGATAAGGTTCATGAAGGGCTGCACAGAACCTGGGAGAGGCTTGTATGGCTTCCACCCACTGCTGGTCAGAGCCTGCCCTTGGGTGAGCTCAGAGCACAGGGGGGCTCTGTGTGTGGGCACTGAGGAAATTGGTTTAATTAATTTTTTAAGAAATTGTGTCATTTGTTGACGGGAGGAAGAGGTCATCACCGCAAAATGCCTTCTATCATGTGATAGCTGCTAGGCAGTGAGCTAATTTTTACTATTTAATTTGTTAATTGAAACTAAATTTGTAATATAACATTTAACTTATTTGAAGGCTCTCAGACTCTGTAATTTAGCCCTAATTTGTTGGCAGGAGAGCACACCTTTTGCATATATTTTTCTTTTTGGCTCAACATCATCCTTCACATAATTGCTGAGAACAGTTTGCTTCCATTGCCTAATTTTGTATAAATGCCGCAGGCACCTTGGGAGCCAGCGTTACTACCCCCAGCTGGCAAATATTATGGATCTAGGTAATATGTTTAAACAAGAATGGGAGGAGAAGGCTAAAAATAAAAGACAGAGAAGGAGCAGTGCTGGCCGTGCAGAGGGAGCCCTCTCCTCCCTGCAGCTGTCAGCTGTCCAGAGCATAGGGTACTAGTCACACCTTGCCTTCTTTGGGTGACAGGAGAGGAAAGTGGCCGAGAAAACAGCCCAAGAGCCACCTCCCAGTTAAGGCTTAGAAATGTAAAATCCTTCATGCCAAGTAAAAACCTCTGGATGAGGCTGTAAAAACAGCCTGGCTAACATGTGCCCCAGTCACTACAAGTAGTAGTTACACTTGGCATAACATGGTTTCTGCTCCATGACCACTTCTCAGGATGCTGGTAGACTGGATGCAATCACTGTTGTGTTTCTTGGGAACCCTCTGCAGCTGATGAACCTTTTGGGGAGCAAATGGGACAGCTATACAGGATGAGAAGTTTGTACTTTGGTTGGACTGTGGTTTCCAGCAGCTCGGCTGGAGGGTGAATTGTGGGAGTCATGTAGGAATCAGAGTCTGCTGGAGTGGAGAAGGAAGCCTCTCTTTGCCAGTGCGCAGACAGGGCTGCTCATGCTCCACAGCATGCTGAGGACTTAACATCACAAAACAGAAAGTAAAGCAAGACAAAAAAAGGTGGCCTGTGAAAGTACCACAAAATCTGTAAGTGGACACGTATTTTCACACACTGGTGTATCCACATGCGATTTGGAGGAGCTGAGCCCTGCTGATAGCCTGTGTACTTCACTCTGCATGCTCAGTCTGGGTCCCTGCTACTTGAAGAGGTGTTGAAATGAGTAAGGGAATGATTGCCTTCAAGCCACAATGAGAATTCAGAGCCCTTTACCTCTCAACAGGCAAAAGGCAGCTTGTGACCTCAGCTCTCTCACTAAGTGCTAAAATCCCAGCAGCATCACAGAGAGTGTGTTCAGGGCTGGCCCGTGGTGTTTGACCAGGTGTCACAGCCATTTCCTAGACTACTCATGGAAAAGAGATTTTTTTTCTACAATAAGTACTTCAAGGCAGACCATGACATCCAGTAGGAATTATTGGGAGGGGATTTCCCAAGACTGCAGTGACACTGCATCAGAGGCTGATACTAAAATTCCACTGGGCATGAGCAGGGCAGAGCTAACCCCTTTAGCAAGGGACAATGCTGTGCTGGCACCACATCAGGGGAAAATCCAGCTAGTGACTAGCCGTGGGAAGAACCCTTCTGATTAAGCCAAAGTCCAGATTTCTGTGTGAAGGTTCCCATGGCAACTGGGCTGCAAAGATTAAATATTTAAAAATATGGAAGCGATGGCAGCATGCGAGGAGAATGCAAGAACTTTGGAATAAGCAGCAGCTGCCTGCTCCATCCATGTGGCCAGATTGTGGTCCACACCAGTGTTCAGCCGTGCTGCCAACTGGCTTCCCCTGGCTGAGAGCAGCTAACCTGTCCATCACTTTGCCCACCGCCCTGCCCATCAGCATTGCTGCCTATAGCCTCCGTGCAACATCTCCCGCTCCATGTGAAAAAGCAGAGCATGAAGTCGGCCCCTTTTGGCAATTGATCCCATTTCTCCCAGTGGTCCTTAGCAAAGGAAGGAGGAAAACGCAATTTAAGTGGAGATCAAATCTTCCCCAGGCCTCTGCCCAATGAAATGTCATTCATGGAGAACTTCGAAATCATTCCAAATAATCTGGGGTGGAGGGAGCAAATCAAAACTCACCGCTGATTTGCTTTCATTTTGCAGCAGTGCTGTTGGAAAGCACCGTTCAGTGAAAAGCAAATGCTATGTGGGAAATTATGAATTGAATGGCATTTTCATAGGAAATTTCTAACCCACTAGAAATGAATGATCTGTTTGCACCCCCTTGATTTGTTTCTGACACACTGCTTTACCTAAGTGCTCGTGTGGCACTGGCACTGTGGTAAGATCATTCTTCCAACCTGAACCAAAAAATACCGCTTGCAGCTATGCAGGATCTTTAGCGGGAATTGCACATTTCAAGTTTAAGGTAGTCACATCTTTCCCTACCAGTCAACATAAATCTATTGATACAGTGATTGAGTAATAGTGGTAGTACTAAAGGAAGGTGGTGCCAGCATCCAGGCATCCATAGAGAGGTCCAGATGGCCTCTCCAGATACAGAGGAGCTTTAACAGCACCACGATTTCACCTTCTGCCTCTGGAAAAGAGATGTCTCATTTCTGAAATCATTGGAAAGTTAGGGAAGTTGAGTTTTTAATGGCACCCACCATACCTATATTCACATTTAACATTTCAGCCTTGTCTCTAAGGTAAAGAAAAGTGAGGCTCATAAGAGCTTTTTTTCTAATTAGCTGCTGCAAATAGATTTTCCTTTATAAATGCCTGAATGTAAAGTTATTTGTGTACCTAATTTCTTTTTTATGTTACATTTATTTTTACGTGTAATTCACTAAGGCCTAACATTTGTAATTCTTGAAGGGGCATTACAACCAGCGATGCACATTTATTACAACCCCTTAAATTGCCACATTTTATTTCCATATGCTTTTGAATTGCTATTGAGCTTGTTTTGTGCTCTTCCCATCGTTAAAGTGTATTTTTTTATTGTACATAAATGGTAAATAATTGATACCTGCCATCTGGTGCTAATCACCCTGCCAGCCCTATGTCTCCACCTTGTCCTTCCATTCCTTGCTAGCTCTCCCCCATCATCTCTTCCACATTCTTTCCCAGGTTTCTCTGTTTCTTCATCCCTGTGCTCCCTGGAGGTGCCTGCAGTGAGGTGGTATTGAGAAATGCACTGCCCTTTATCTCTGCTTCGCTCAAACACTCCTTTTCCTCCTGGATTTTTTTCAGGGGAGGCAATTCTCCTAGTGATGCTTATCCCACCCTCCCTGCCCAAGCTCCCCTCATCCTCGTGATCCAATTGGTCCCATCACCCAGGGACCTCCGAGGATCCTCGGGCTGGAGCCACTCTGCCTTGACACCATTGGGCTTTGCTAGATGACTCCTATGGCACTCATGTGCCTCATTACTCTTACAGAGGCAGCATCCTTACAGCACTTCCTCCAGTGTTGGCAGTGTCTACAGAGCCAGGCAAGACAGACTGGACTGTAGGGCTGGGTTTCTCTCAGGACAGACTATGCTGGAGAAAAGCAGACAGGCATTATGGTAGTTGGTGGCAGCAAACCTCTTGTGCTGGCTGCCCCAGAGAAAAGCAACAAGACAGAAGCCATGGTGACATGCTGCTGTGGCCCCAAAACAAAATCCCTCTGATTCTTGAGGTTGCTTATCAGGGAGTTCCATGGGGTACCTACACTAAATAACATATTTGCAAAGTATCCAATCGGCAAAGCCAAAACAGGGAAACCCCAGAGCTGCCTACAACCAGAGTGCACTTTCCATGAGCAAAACAGTTTCTTTCTCTTTGTATGAATGAAATCATTCCAGACTTGCAAAAAAAACAAAACCAAAACCAAGCTCGGAGGCAGATTTTCAGGACGGAGAATTTCTGTTTAAATAGTTAAGAGTTTGGCAATGCTGTGAGTGACCAAAAGAGAAGTTTTATAATGGGAAAAGTTGGTAGCCAGCATTATTACCAGCCTGGCTGACAATAACAGCTTGTGCTGTGCAGTCCATGCTGACTGTTGATAAATCCCAGGAGTTATAATTAGCACCAGTGGGACTCCTCATGCTGGCAGGGTGGTGGCTCAGCACTGTGAATGCAGGATGTGACCTAGCAGTGCAGGTCATAGAAGACGGAGAAGACAGAGGTGTCTGGGGGGAGTAGGAATAAACAAATCACCATCTCACCTCCTTCCCTCTTTCCCACCTTTCCATGTGATGGCCAAAATGGGCTGTTCACTGTATAATGAATTTGCCATTTTGCCCTTGCCAGAGCTCAAGCCCCCTGACTGCTTTTACTGTCTGCAGGACAAGGAGATTTTGAGATGCGGCAGCTGCCCATCTGTCCATCCTGAGCACTTAATGCCAGACACAGATGTGCAACTGCTCCTTTCTGCTCTGGGTAGCATTCTGGGTGCAGGAGTGTAGCTGACCCCTCCAACACTCCCCAGCACAATCCTGGCAGTGTCCCTGGGGATGGGACAGAGATAGTCTCGGTCACCTAAAGGGACAAGTACCAATGGCACCTCTGTGTGCTGTGGACCTTTTTGTCTCTCTCTCAGGATTCACATGTGGGCAAGCTGGGCTGATGTCCCCGTGTCAGCCAATGGGGGATGCTGGGGGATGAGGTTCTGTGGCAGCAAAGAGGGGTAGCAAAGAGGTGGCAGGTGGGAGAGAGGACATCCCAGGAGAGCAGTGGGAAGCAGCAGAAAGAGAGAGAGGTGGGGAGTGCCAGTGCTGACACTCAGATAGCTCAAGCTTTGCAGAAGGGAGGTTGCTGCTGGCTGAGTGTCAGAGGCAGCAATCTTTGCCTCTGAATATTGATGACCAACAATCCTAGGAGATGGGAAATACACTAAAGGCTAAAGGCACCCTCCTCACAGACTGCGGCTTGCAGTGTGTTTATTAATGAACTGAGCTCCTTTCCATACTGCTTGCATTTTATTGCACAGGGACCATCCCTACCAAATGTGCCTCAAGCAATTGACTACTGGAGAGATGCAGACAAGCTTTACTTTGTCCCGAAACCCCCTTTTTGGCAATCCTGCTTCGTTGGGGGGACCAATCATCAATAATTAAAACACAGGATAATTAAAATCTCATTAAAACCTTCTCTGAGTCCTTGAAGTGAAACATATCCATTTTTCTACTAGCTACACTGTTTGTCCTGATTTTGTGACATCCCTGGCCCAATCGCAGTGATCTGACCACCATGCCTTGCTGTTGCAGAGAGCTGGAGATGACAGCCTCCAAGAGCACCAGTCACCAGCAGCTCCCTCTGGGGCTCTGATGCATTTCCAGAATCCCTTGCATCATTTGTGGTGTGGCTGTCTGCGAGGATGTGCTCACGTGTGTGCAAGATGGCTTTTGTTTGGAAACCAGGATGGTTTTAACTATTTACATCCAGCAGAAACTGGAAGTCCCAGCTGCCCTTGAAGCAGAGCAACACAACTACCAGATATGAGCAAGAGTTACCATGAGAGTCCAAAGTCCTGTGAAATCCCACCACAATGGAGGAAGACTAAAGGCATTTTGCCTGTTCACTGCTGAATAAAAGGTGACCGTTGTAAGAGCTGAACCCATAAGCAAAGCTCTTTTTCTGTGTTCATAAATCTAATGAGGACAATAATGCAGCAATTTTTCTACAAGAAAAAATAGACTTTCCCCAGGCATCTAAATGTTTAAACACACCAAGCAGACTTTGAAGCCACAATGCCCCCATTCTGGCAGCAAAGACCCCCTCCACCCAGGGATGCTTTCCTGGATGCAGTCAGGTCTCTGCAACACTCTAGCTCAGTGGCATTCATTAGTTCAGGGGAATTTCTTTAGAGAAAAAAAACACTGTACTGCAGCCAGGCACCACCAACGTGTGATTAATAACAAGTGGTCTGCACTTGCCAGCAAGGGGGCAGAAATGCTCTTTCACTCCCAAATGTCTTTGGCACAATACTTGGCAGCTCTTTCTAAGTTTTTCCTGAAAACTGGCCGTTCTGTGGGATTAAGAAAGGCTGATGCATCAACAGCTGTGCTTGTGGGAGCAGGGGAGATGCAGTCCTGACATTTCCAGGTTGTCCAAGCAAGACATTTCCTGAATGTAACTGCCTGGATGCTAATGTTGGCTGCTGAACCGCATTCTCTCATCTCCTGGGCACGCGGTGGGGCAAGCTGCAGTGCAGGGAGCTGCTGCCCTAGCTACTGGCCACGAGGCCATCAGTGGGGGTCTCCCTCGTGGAAGCTTGAGTCCCATGGGCATGTCTGCACTGCCCTGCAGCCTCTGCATCCCTGTGGGCCACAAGCACCTGACAGAACAGCTGCTGCTGCCAAGGCTGCTTAGGGCCCAGAGCTGGCGCTGAGGCTGCGGATGCATCCAAATCCTCCCACGCTCCCAGCGAGGCTTTGAGGCTGGCAGTGGTACCTGCCAGCTTCGCAGCATGCTGTGGTAGTGTTTGGGGGAGGAATGTGGTGGCTCCCAGGTCTAAATTTTCTTACTTGTGTCTGGTGGGCTAATTATTAGTGATTGACATTTTTTTGAGTTTTGGGGACACTTCAGAGGAAGAGCAGAGTGTGGGAAGAGGAATATGTTGACAACTTTTTCACATAATCCTCTCCAGCCCCCTCATTTTTCACTGAGCCATGGAATGTGTCCAAATATCTGGGATTTTAATGAATTTAAAAGCAGGCTCAACCCCCTTGAAAAAGACAAGAAAATGTCTGTTTCCCTGCTGTCCAGCCTCGATTCTGCATGGCTGGGATGGGCATCCAAGGGGGTCTGGTGGTGATATGGGGAGGCTACCTTAGCCCTTGATCCTGGTCCCACACCAGGACAGCTCATCCTGCACTGTGGTCACCCTGCTTGAGTGCTCGGGTGGTCTTTGGTGTAAGCATCTTCCCCTCCCTCCATAGCCTGTCACTAGGTTCTGGGATAAGGAGTATTTATAGAATCATCCTGTGCCTGTACCGAAAGCTGCACGGCCTCCCTAGTGCTTTCACAAGTGAGAGAACGGGTGGTTCTGGTCCAGCACCCCTGCATGCTGAGCTATCAAGAGCAATGTTTCAAGAGACATGGTTATTGGTGTGTATTTCTCCTAAGCCCCAGATGAAACCCTGCCAGAAGCTGCACCTCAACACCACTTGTTTAGGATCGTCAAAGAGATTCAAGCAGATGTGTTGCAGAAAAAAAAGCCCAACCAAACCCAAACACAAAATGAAACAACCCCCCCCCAAAAAAACCACAAAAACAAACAAACCCAAACCAACAAAAAAAAAAAAAAACCCAAACAACCCAACCCCCCAAACAACCCCACCCCAACAACAACGACGAAACTCCGAAACAACAAAAATGCTCTTTGTATTAGTCAGTAACAATCTACTTTAGCTTAACTGAACGGAAGCAAGTAATTTGTACTGCACAATCTATAACAATGCAGTTAAAGGTGGTTACAAAGGACAAATGACTGCACACTGGATACATGAGCGTTGACACATGCAATGTCTGCCTCGGCTGCCTCAGATGCATTTGCACAAGTTTAAGCACAACTGCTGGGGGTAATTCTCATATTATGCACGATGCAAGCCAGTGCACAGTGAAAACTGTCAGCGTAAGCCAGATTTTAAACCAAATTTTCCTTGGAAACGGCAGCCCAAATTGTCTGTGTGTCTGAGAGGCATCCCAGCATCTTCACTACTACGGCTGCTAGCGCCGGGCAGAGCTGGCTCAGCAACGTCTCCGAAAGACGGTCCCATTGCGTGCTAGTATTGTGAGGGTGCAGTCCAGACACAGCTGGAGCTTTGGTCCTTATGAGACACCCAAACCTCAGCCTGCAAACACACTCTTTGTGTTTTCCCCGGGGCAACTTGCTTAGCCTTTAGGTTTCCAGGGTTGTGAATTGACTGCCTTTTGAGTAGGAGTTTTCAGAAAAAACACACCGGGAGGTTGAAAGCAGAGGAGCTGGCTGTGCTGACTACTCGTTTTGATTTAAGGTGAATGTGGGAAACACCAAGGGGAGAAGTGAAGCTTCCACTTTGTGAGCAGCGCGTTGGCAGTCAGCAGCAGC
The DNA here is from genome assembly GCA_013396675.1 of Eubucco bourcierii. NCBI lineage: Eukaryota > Metazoa > Chordata > Aves > Piciformes > Ramphastidae > Eubucco > Eubucco bourcierii. The sequence goes on along the minus strand of VWZE01007076.1, from coordinate 167,536 downwards.
ATGCGCTTAAAATGGATCCCGATACCTGACGTCCTCAGTTTAAGACTATTAATGTTACTTAACCTAAACAAGACCAGATGGGAGGATTTGCCCCCAGCACGGATTATTGAGTCAAAAGAAAACTGAAATTCAGCATAAATCCTCTTAGTCATTTTTATCAGGGGTAGATTTTCACATCTGAATCTCAGCTGCCAATTTGTGTGGATAATCGCAGATTAGCTTTAGTCCGTGGTTTATTTTTTGTTTCCCTTCTCCCAAATAAGCACACTTTTGCAGGGACAAAGGTGATTAACAATTCTTTAGGAGAATGGCTGTGACATCTAAATAACAATGATGAAAAAGTCCATCTAAAACCGAGCAGCTTGGTGCTTTTGGTTCCCCCCTTCCCACTATGCATTATTCATAGTAGACAACAGGACCAAATGTGTATGCTCCCCGTGCAATTACCAGGAGAACTCATTCAAAGACATATGCTGGTGCCTCTTAGTGAAAGGAGACGCACAAGTACCCATTATTTACTAGGCACTGTTATAAAATCTGCAAGTTTGACTCCAAGGTTGCAGCTTAATTGACTCCCCCTGGTAGCTCCTGTCATCCATCTAATTCAAGCCATGCGAAAGCCTGGTTGTTGTTTTGTGTGCATACAATGTGCTGGCTGCTTCGGCACACGCTGGTGGAAAAAAAAATGTGGTTTGCATCAATTAGCCTTTGTTATAGCAAGGAGAGTGGCTGAATGACAGAGCATCTGAGAAGTATGTAAAACTTCATCACTTCACCCAAAGCAAATTATCACTGAGGTCTGTGTTATCACCACAACTGCCTTTGGCCCTGCTCCTCCTTAGCACAGAAACCTCAGTAAAGATCATCAGCTCAGTTTATTGCTTTCTCGATCCAATAAATATATTTCCTGAGAGAAAACTCTTCTATGGGATTTATTTAAATCAGCCTCCACAAATTAATCTCTGCAAATTTCCTTCCTCTTCCTCCCACACCAGTACTCTCTCTGTGCTGTAAGCTGCAAGGATCCAGACTGATTCCTTTCCATATCCGCTTCTCAGGCAGGCCATAACCTCTGTGCATGTGGAAATAATTTTTCTCCATTCACACAAACAGTACAGATCTTTTTCTCTCCAGAGCGTGTTCCCCAGAGATGCAGGCCCTTTTCAGAATGATGTACTGATAGATGGTAGCACAGAGGCACCACTAAAAGCATCAGAGGAGGCTGCTTTCCTCTGTCCCCCTTTCCTCTGTCCCCTTTCATAGTTGAGATGAAGAAATCTGGGGTTATATATTTTTAACAGAAGTGCTTGACTTCTGTGGTACAACCACTGCCAGAAGAGAGAGACATGCAAGGGATGAAGCGGGTAACTGGCCATCCAGTGGGTAACTGGCCATCCGTCCCCATAATGGATGACAAAACATCCCTGGGTTAGTGGGGTTGATGCTGAGAGGTGCCACCAAGGTAGCACCTGAAATGAAAGAGAGCTTCAAAGTCCCTGTTGTATCACCTCTACTGGGCACTGGTCTGTTTCAGGCAGCCGCTCCAACCAGAAAAAGGCCCTGCAACAGCTGTGGGATCAGACCTGACTGAGAGAAGCTTCCACATGTGCTGCTGAGGGATGCGCCATTGTCAAGAGCCACAGCAGCACTGGCAGCAGGGCATTGTCTGTGTCACTGCTGCACCTCAGCATGATCTATCCATGGATCTTCTCCTCTTTGCCCTCCTTGCACTAAGCAGTGTTTCTCCCAGGTGTGAAAAGGTGGCACCTCTTTCCTTTTAGAGTGGGAATAGCCTAAGTTCCGAGATGACAGCATTGTAATGTTCCTTAGCCAGTCAAATAAATCTGTCAAATAAATCTATGCGGAAGTGCTCATCCTAACTTTGAATAAGAACAATTTCAATTAAATAGGCACATTTTAGATGATTTTTGTGTGGAATATGCACAGCCCTGTTCTCTGTAGTGATTTGGGAGGTAAAGCATCACTTCCATTTTGCCTAATCTGGGAGGAGCAGTGATCTGGTGTGCTTTCCACACGAATCCTTAATGTAGACATGCTGCAGCACCGCAAAAGGGAATTGATTTCACTGCAAATGAAGCAAGGCCTTAAGTGCTCTGTTGAACAACAGCCGAGCTCTTTGATAATGAACAACAGTGACAAAAGAAATAAAGAAGCAAGCCATAATAGCCTTGATGTGGTTGCAGTGGAGTAGCTGGTCTGATGGTTGCCGGTGTGTGAGGTGACATGTGAATACAATCTATCTTCGCACGTTGCTGCAGTCTTTCACCAGAGGCTAGTTTAAAAACCTTGAAGACTTGGCAATTAAGAGGACCTTTAATTGAAACAGAACAACGGTATCATTTTAATTGCCATGCAGCTCCCCTACAGAGCATCGTGGTCTATCAGAAATCCAAGGTTTCTATAAGCAGGTTTAGGAGCAGGTTTTAAAATTCATACAGAAACCATGTCATGTATGTGCTTTTGCCTCAAGAGCAGGTTGCATCCATGGGGAAGGAATTAGTTAGTTCACAACATCAGGGCCACATACAGGGGTAGAAAAGACATGCCGCTTCCATGGGTGACACCTCCCCTGGAAGCCACCATGCTAGAGGACAGGGAAACCAACTGCAAGCACCAGGCAATTTAAAATGCATTAGAACATGCTCTGAAGTCCTCAGATCTGGACATCCTTAAAACAAACCTTTGGTTGATAATGATTAGCAGCTGGCAGGGACAGGGAAAAGCCACTGGTGTTGCACAAACTAGTTAGTGCACCAGTTAGTCTTGTTATGACGTGTGCTAGGGAGGTGCTGCAGAAGTTCAAGTCACACCAAAAAAATGAACAGAGCTGGAGGTCATGATATTCCTTCCCATTACCAAGGTTACCCTTCAGTTTGGTGGCAATGACATGGAACTGTTCAAGGAAAGAACATTCGTTCCATCTATGTCTGGGAAGAGAAACATTCCAGGGAATGCTTAGAGTGACAATAAATGGGATTCCAACAGCAGTCTCACCCCAGCACAGAGTAACTGTAACACACCATGTGCACATGGGCCTTTCAGGAAAGGAGGGAGATACTGGAAGCACTGGGAGTGGTGCCAGCGTGCCCTATGGTGGGTGCTGGGGCCTGTGCTAGGCAGGAGCTGCTGGCAAATACATGTTGTAATATATTAATTCAATTCATAATATCTTTAATTTCTGAGAGCCCCAAGACATGCTGCAGCAGAAAATCCTGCTGATCAGCTAAATCAAAGCTTGGTGAGCAAAACCTGCACACTACTTAGGGAGATGCATGATGTGAAATCAATGTAGAGAAAGAGCACTCTTTACAGCCCCCGTTTCATGATAAGTGACATCCAAAGTACAATCTGGGTGTTGTTTTCCATCGCTAATTATCTCCTGGTCCTGAGCTGGATGACAGTCAAGATATAAAAGACACCATTCCTTCCCTGGGGAGATGAGGACCAATGCACAGAGGGAAAACTAAGGCCAGGAAAGGAGGTTTCTACCATGTGTTCCATGCAAGACAACAAATCTGGGTTGAAGCCACAAATGCATTTTAGGAACAAGTCTGCAAAAAAAAGGTGGGCAGGTGGCTGGCACAGAACAACAGGTAAGAATTAATATCTTTTCCTCTATCCAAAATTCGTACCAGGACTTCAAATCTAAATCTCACTGAAGCCAAACCCCTTGCTGAGGGGTTAGGATTTGCACTTTATTTTGCACAAAATCTCTGCTAGGTGCTCCTGTCTGCAGCTGGTTTCTGCTGTATGTTTCAAAACTAGGTCTTGCTCCTCCTCAAGGGGAAGCAGTGGGCAAGAGTGGTGCTGGGTGGGAGCAGCACCAGGCAGGATCCCTCTCACAGCCATCTCTGCAGCACCCATGAAGAGGAATCACCAGCATCCTTGTTTTCACCGGTGCAGCCACCACCCTAGTCTTGACAGCACCACGGCCGCCTGATGCTCTGCTGCAGGAAGGACCTATTAGGCGATTGACTACATTCCCTGCCAAGGCAGGACGTAGTCTCCTGACAGAGGCTGTAATAGATATTAAGCATACTGTTCTTGATCTCAGCAAAAAAAAGGCTACTGGAGTAAATTATTTTTTTAAAAACTCTCTAAGTAAAAGCTTTCCAGCTAACATTAATAGGTTTTATCTGACGAAAAAGGTATATTCATCCATTCATCAGGGAGGGGCTTTTCTTCCTTCCTTTCTTCCTTTTATTTCTTTTTTTTTTTTCCTCTCCCACATTAAACTTTCAAAGAAATGTTTTAATTTTTTTAAACTGCCATTGATTTTTTTTGTAAGCAAAAATGGACATGTTCAAGTAGGAAAAAAAAAAAATCCATTCCATTGTAAACCAATTTTCATTTAAGAAAACGTTTCAACATATGATTTCCAATTTGGTCTAGTCACATCCTCCTTGCCCTGCTGTTACATGGATCAAAACATTGCTGGAGATTGATAAAAGTGAAAAAAGTGATCTTGTTCTAGTAGTAATTGGAACTTCTGTATTTGTTTCCAGTCAGTTTTGTCTTGCTGCTTCCTTCTTTTTCCATCATCCCAAGAGACTAAAGGCCTTGGCTAGCTGTGTGTTGGTGCCAAGCCCATCATAGAGAGATTTGTCCTTCTGCTTCTTCTCACTTCTAAATGACCTCCTCAACCAGACCCATTACTTGGGTGAGCAGGTACCAGCACCACCACTGCGGGTGATGACCAGCAAGCAACTCCTCAGTTAAAACCAATCCTCTTGCTAAAACATTGCCTGTCCTGTGCTCCCAAAAGCCTTTGTGCCCTCAGCGTTGCTCTGCTCCTGCTCGCCCAACCAGGGCGGTGCAGAACATAAGCAGGGCTGGAGGCAGCGAGGCAGACCCCTACCCCTGCAGGGTTCTACACTCTCCAGCAGGGACATGGAGTCACCAGCATGGTAAGCCTCTCCATTTGTCTTCACAGCATCACACACTTTAGAATACTGCAACAGCCTCTTGCTGCTGATAAACACTGGAACTGCTGGTGATGCCAATGCTGCACATTTTAGCCCTGTGAATCTTGGGGCCTCATTAACCCCCAAAATTATGTAGAACCAGGGTCATGGCTGAGCCAGTCTCCAGCAGCCAGGGCTATCTGCTGCCAGCTTGGCATCTTTGCCTGCAGCCTTGCATGTGTTTTATAGTTGTCTCCGTTTGATACCAACTGAAGGAAAAGACAAAAAAGGTGAAAAGCAAGGAAGTGGGCTCCTGCATTGTTAATCTCCAAAGGAGGGAGGGAGGCTGCTGCTACAGCCCGCAGGGGCACCGTCTGCCGTGAGTCAGCAACCAGCCGGATTTACTACCGATTGATTAAATTAACATTTTTTATAAGGCAGGGAAGGGAGAAAGGGGGGTAGAAATCCTCTTCACAGCTCTTGAATTATTTATGCCCTGTAAGTCTCCATGCCATGCTCTGGGTTGGTGGCAGTGATGCAAGCTGCAAGTCCTCATGCATGCAGACAGGCTGAGGTCCTGATGGACCTTCTGCCCCCCGATGAATTCCATCAACACAGAGTGGTATGGTGTGTGCAAGATGCCCTGCTCCAGAGGGCGTTTTCTTCCCATTATTTTGGCTGTGAGCTCTGTTTTTCCAAACAACTGCATGATGTATGACAGAAAAGCACTGCTGTACTTGCAGTGCCCTCCACTAAGTCTTCACTGGCTGGCGCAAAAGTGAGGGCAGATTTAAGTGGGCAAGGACAGACAGGGCTGCCTTCACTACACTCCCCTGGCAGGGAGCCAGGAGCAGGAAAAATGCCAAGTTGAATTCCCACCAATTCAGTGGGACAATTTTTTCCTAGGTGCTGATAATTAATATGGATGGAGTCAGCTGGATGCTCTTAGATCTCAGTGAAACCCACCTCTATGTGTGGCGCATGTGACGCAAGCTGCTGTGTTTGGCACTGGGCTGGTGTCACTCTGTGGGGCCTGCCTGGGCTCAGCACATGCCTGGTGGGACCAGGGAGAGTACTACAGAGAGGTGTGTTACATGGGCAATGCCTGACTGGGCTAGACCTGCTGGAAGAGAACAACCCAGTAAATCTGGACACTGAAACTGCTGAGCTAGTGAGGAGCGGGGACCATGGTTCTTTTGTTCTCATGGCTCATGTTGGGTTTCAGAACCAGTCAGTCCTGACACACAACCATAGTCCTGACCACAGTGGCCATCTATCTGCAGAGCTGGCAGTTGGCCAAGTGAGAATAAGGCAATCCTTCCCTTTCACCTACAGACTAATATTCTCTGTGCAAGCTCCATCAGGATGCATTTCCTTTCTGCCTGCTGGCTCGATGTGTGAGCCCCTCCTGCTCCCTGCAGGAGGAAAGGAACACCGCCAAGATGTCATGGCAGCAGCAGAGGTGCACAGTCCACTTCCTGCCCCTCCCGCACCTCAGGCTGCCATGCAGCTCCCACACGGGCAGCAGCAGAGGCCTGTACCAGAGAATAAATTTAGGTGTTCAAACTTGTTACAGTCAGACATCAAATATTCATAGTAACAGGCAAATGAGGAGAGGAGGGGTGAGCTTATTGCAAAAGGGCTGAAAAGGTAAATAACTTTTTACAACTAGACAAATTATAAATCTGGCTATGTCCAGGAGTCATTTTGTGGTCTCTCTGTTTGCAAGCATGCCACAGCACTGACCAAGGGCAGGAACTGTGCTATTTGTCCAACTGTGGGATGAGACTTAGAGGAGGTGGTAAGAAGGAGTCAAGAGGAGAGGAGCCTAGTGTTGGGCATATGTGCAAAAGACAGCAAGGACATTGAGGAAAGGCCTCCCTGAACAGCCTGGTAGGGGATACAAGGGTGCACGAACAGCAGGGGTGGGATCAAGGCTGCAGCAAACTGGAGCATTAGGGAGGTCTCTCCCCTTCTACTGACCAGTTTCATCCAGCCTGCTAGACTTAATTTTATCTGCTGGGATTTAAGATGGAGTCTCTGATTGCCGTTGCAGCACATGATGAATAAAGTAGCAAAGGCCGAGAGATGAGCTCAGGTCATTGAGCCTCTTCTCACAGGTGCTGGAAGGGCCATTTCCCAAGGACCATTTCCCATTGCCTTCAGCTAAGAGGAAAAAGACCCCTCTCTCCAACTCCAGATATGAGCAACAACCCTGCTGTCCTGGTTTGCAGGGTTTTGGCTTGAAATACTGCATGACTTTGACATGAAGGGATGAGATTTGGTACTAGAAAAGGGCTACATCTGCTGGAACCAGACAGAAGATGCCCAAGCAGACCCTCTGTCCACCTCTGCACTATAGGGGTGTTTTGCTTCCTCTTAGAGCTCGGCCTGAATTAATCTTATAGAATCATAGAATCATAGAATGGTAAGGTTGGAAAGGAAGGACCTCAAGGATCTCTAGTTCCAGCCCCCTGCCATAGGCAGGGACACCTCCCACTAGTACAGGTCACTCAAGGCCTCATCCAACCTGGCCTTGAACACCTCCAGGGAGGGAGTAGCCACAACCTCCCTGGGCAACCTGTTCCAGTGCCTCACCACCCTCACTGCAAAGAACTTCCTCCTGACATCTAGTCTAAATCTTCCCTCTGTCAGTTTAAACCCATTGCCCCTTGTCCTGTCATTGCAAGATCTTGTAAATAGTCCATCCCCAGCCTTCTTGTAGGCCCCCTTCAGATACTGGAAGGCTAACATCTTACATCACCTGGTGACATGCTGCCAAGGAGTTGCTTCAGCAGATTTTCAGTTACTGAAGAAAGAGTGGCAAATGAAGGGAGCTGCCTGCTGCCCTGCATGCTGGACTGCTATCAGGAACAGGTGCCCAGCAGGTACACAGCACTCCCAGAGATCTTCAGCAGATTTTCTTCTATCACTGACAGGAAAAGGGAAGGGTGAGGTGAGAAGGCTGTTCTCTTGCTGCACATCCCTCTTCCATACCAACTTTCCCCAGTGGCTATGCCTGATGCAGGGGCACCAGCCAGTGCAGGAGCTTTGCATCAGGCGGGGCTTTGCAGAGCTTTATTGACGACCTTGATTCAGGCATAGAGTGTCATCAGCAGGTCTGCAGATGACACCAAGTTTGGCAGCAGCGTTGATTTGAACGAGGGTAGAGAGGCTCTTCAGAGGGACTTGAGTAGGCTAGATCAGTGGGCCAACATTAATGGGATGAATTTCAACAAGGTCAGATGCCAGGTCTGCACTTGGGTCACAGCAACCCTAAGCAACGCTACAGGCTTGGGGCAGTGTGGCTGGCAGAAAGGGATCTGGGGGTTGTAATAGACAAGCAGCTGAATAAGAGCCAGCAGTGCGTCCAGGCAGCCAAGAAGGCCAATGGCATCCTGGCTTGGATTAAAAATGCTGTGGCCAGCAGGAGTAGGGAGGTGATTGTCCCCTTGTACTCAGCTCTGGTGAAGCCACACCTTGAGTATTGTGTTCAGTTTTGGGCAGCGCAGTACAAGAGAGATGTGGATGTACCGGAGCGGGTCCAGGGGAGGGCAACAAAGCTGGTGAAGGGCCTAGAGACTAAATCTTATGAGGAGCGACTGAGGGAGCTGGGGTTGTTTAGTTTGAAGAGGGGGAGGCTGAGAGGAGAATTCATTGCTGTCTGCAACTACCTGAAGGGGTGTTGTGGAGAGGTTGTTGCTGGTCTCTTCTCACAGGTAACTGGAGACAGAATAAGGGGGAATGGCCTCAAGCTGAGACTGGGTAGGTTTAGAATAGATATTAGGAAAAAGTTTTTAATGGATTGAGTGGTCAGGCACTGGAATGAGCTGCCCAGGGATGTGGTTGAGTCACCCACCCTGGATGTGTTTAAGGGTCGTTTGGATGTGGTGCTTAGGGATATGTTTTAAGGTGAATCTTGTAGAGTGGGGTTATAGATTGGACTTGGTGATCCTGAGGGCCTTTTCCAACCTGGATGTTTCTGTGTGATTTCTGTGTGTGTATTTCTGCACAAGGATTTTCCTTCAGCCAGAACAGGATTTTGCTAACCCCCAAAGGCCCAGCAAGGTAAAGGTCAGGGTATATCTTAGCAACTCAGTGTGTCTGGACACCTGCACCCCTCTTCGGCGGGGACTGGGGCAGATTCTTGGGCAGCAGTGCTGCATGAAGCTCCAGATTTTCTGTGTACTGTGGAGGGGAGCCTGCAAGGTGGGTCAGAGGCATGCCAAAGGGAGTCCAGTCACTGATGACGTTTCCAGTCATATGCTATTTTAATGTTGAGATCCTCCACTTGTTTGGTTCTTAAAGGTGACCCATAAAGGGAAGTAAAATTTGGGCTCATGCCCAGTGTTCACTTCCCTGTGCTGAAGATCTGGAAGTAGGCATTTTTATAAAGCTACTTTTTTTGGCATTTGAAATGTGGATCCTTGTTTTACCTCAAGACTGTGAGGAAGCACAAGGACTCACAAATGGTGCAGTTAAAAAAATGATAACAATGTGAGCTGAGCCACTGAGAGGTGACCAGAGCAGGCTGTTTGCTGTCCAGTCTTTGTGTTTGTTTTGTTATTAACATTCCCTTAATTTCAACAGCCAACTGATATTTTGCATAAAAAAATCCTTGTTAAAGTCTCAGCATCCCTCCCCCTGTTCAGCCTTCTCCTCCTGGTACGCTTTCCACAGCCTCCTCCTCCATCTGCTTCAGCAAAACATATCGACTATCACTTCCATCAGCTAAAACTGCAAACAGGAAAAAAATCTTTAATAGCTTTTCCTCTTCAGCATTTTCGTCATACAGAAAACATACCTCTGAGACAGCAACCCAAATAAGAAAAACCCAGTCCCAGGCCCCAGGTGCCCCCAGGGCTGCCCCATCTGCACAGGCTCTTTGCTTATCCAGGAGACCTGTCTGAAGATGTGTACTGTTCTCCAGTGAACATGTGCCTTCCTCAGCACAGCCACCCGTTGCACGCAATTTTGGAGCAGGATTCATGGTTGCCCTCCTGTTGGAGGCTGCTGGTGTGAAGATTGTACATCCTTTGTCTCGATCTCTGTGACTGTCCTTGGAGCTGTATTTGTGTCAGCCCCACATGGACAAATGCAGCCCTCTCCTCTCACTCTTCCTCTATTTCCAGAATCTTTGATAAGGGCCAGGGTAATTTCTGACCTCTGGGGTATGCCTCTACAGCTAACAGTAAAAAAAACACACAGGGAATTTAATCAGCAATAGAAATCTGCTCTTCATCAGGCTGACACCACCCTTTGATGCATTAAGGTTTTCCTTGTGATGCCCCACCTTTTCCAGTTCTTGTTGAGGTGAGGCTATTGCCAGCCCTCAAGTGCTTGCCTCTATGGGGACTGTGCCAGGCATCCTGGCAAGCAGATGGAAGGCAGTGGCGTAGGGCTGGGGACACTGCTGCAGCTATGCCTGTGCTGAGTCACGCCCGCTGGATGCTCCTGCAGATCCCTCTCTTTCCTGTGCCACTGGAAAGGTACCAAGAGCATTAACATTGAGAGTCCAATCTCGGCAAAATAAGACTGATCCTTGCAGTAGCTCCCGTTACAGCTCGTGGCTCCCTTCTCCATGTCCTCTAGCTGCCCACTTTGCCAGGGTCAGGCAGCCTTTTAGTTTCTGCTGTGTGCCCAGTGTTCAAAGTAATATCCTTAGGTCTTCTTCAAAGACCTGATAAACTGCTGCCATAGCTGTTTTACAGCCTTGTGTTTTCCCTCTCATGGCTCTTGTCCTCCAGCAAGTACAGCGATGGCTTCTTTTTTGCCTCATCCCATGTCAGTGCCTAGCCATGGGCATCACTACATCCATGCAAGGACCAAAGATGCCAGTGTGTCCTTTAGTGACGTGAAAAACTCAGATGTTGTCCCTTTGGTGACACTTGCAAGTATGGGGGAGGGAAAGCCTGGGAGGCACTGGCTTGCCCTGTGCCCTGGGAAGCTCATGTCTCACGAGCTCCCCTTCTTTTCAGCCACAGGCAAGTGATTTGTGGCTTCTGTGCCTCCATTTCCCTGCCTGTGACCTAGACAGACATGCCTCCCTCTTCAGGCTGCAGTTACGACGTCTGTGTTTAAAGCCTGAGGTTCATGGACACTATGGTAACAGTACCATACAAGAATATTAAGAGCTGAGCCACCCTTAGTTTGAGGTTTCTGGAGCTCTGGTGTGACTGATGAGCTCTCACCAGACCAAAACCATCTTGAGCAGGCTCTGCCGGAGCCAGGTTTCTCTTGACGTCAGTAGGATTTGGACCATGGCCCATCTTTCAGAGGAGGTGAAGCCAAAGCTGCTTTTTAAATTGTGCTGCTTCTGTCAATGGTAGTAAGGAGATAGTAGGGTGCAGGTCCACAGTGGAACTGGTAGGGTCCTCCAGGGATGGAAATAAACCAAATGCATATCCAGCATGACACCACTGGGACCACCACCTTGCCCCCTAGACCCCAAGATTCCTATCATGGGCAGCAGACCTGGCACACTCCCTGGCCTGAGAGCCCCAACTGTTGCTTGGGAAGATGGGACTTCCTCTGCCCAGCTCCTCATGCACTCCCATCACCCCTGCATGACTACCCCTCCAGCAAGGTTTTCTGAGAGGACAAGATTAGTGTCAGGCTGTTTCAGTGGTCTTCCCTTCCTGTGAGGCATCTAGGCACCTCTCTCCTAGTTTGGGTCCTTACTGCAGTGTCAGAGACAAGACAAAGGCCCATGGAGAGAAAGCAACTCCTTCATCCCCCATCCCCAGTTTGCCCTCCTCATGCCCTAGGGTTGAGATCCTCCTGGCTCTGGCTCCTGCTCTCCTGGTTTTGGTTTAAGTAGGGGGCTCTCTGGGTTCTCCTTCCCTCATAGACTTTTAGGGCTGCTGAGCCACCAGCCCACTCCCTGGGCTGCCAAAGGGGTAATGGGTGCCTGGGAAGGGCCTCAACTTGCAGTGGAGAGCTCAGTGTTGGTGCTCCATGAGAAGGGAGCACTTCTCTCCCGTCAAGGCAGTGTCCCCAAAAGAGCATGTGTCCATATGCCTGCTTGCTCACTCCTGTTGTCCCCCTATAGCAGGACCACATGTTACCCCAGTCCCAGAGGTGCTGGGGTTCAGCACACTCTGATCCCCCACCAACTGGGGAGTGTGCTCTCTCTGTCCTGCCTGTCATCCCCTGGGAAGGAGGGAGCAAAAGGAGTAGAAGAGGGCAGGGAGGGCATAAGACACCCATCTGGTCAGGGTAGGTGCTCAGAGCTAGGCTTTGGACATGCTCCCCATGCCGTGGGACAGGCAGAGTCTTTGTTGATGCTTCAGCCCCACTGCTCCAGGTGCTCTACATGGACCGGTGTTTGCCAAGGGTTGTGCTCATCTGGGCATGGCTTCCCAGCTGATGCCTTTGGTCCTGGGCTTGCCACGTGTCTGGGGTCCTGCTCCAGTCTGGAGGTTCTCAAGCAGAATAGCAGCATAATTAACTGCTAATCTTACTCCTTCTTGGATTTGTTCAGCTCCAATAGGTTTCCCTTTTGCTGCTTCCAGGCATTTCATTGTCTCCCAGCTCCTTCACACTCACCTGTCCCAGGGCTGCTTTTTGAATGCACCAAAGCTGCTTCTTGGGTCTTGCAGTGGTTTTAACAGAGGCTCACTCTTACCCTGGGGATTTTCCTGGTGTCTCTTTCAAAGCTGTCTTTGAAAGCTTTGCTACTCATGCTCACTAATAATTTAGTGTTTGGCTTCTGCATGGCTTCCTACTGTTCTCCCAGCTCCACTGGTCTCCCTCTCACTTCACTCATCTTCCTCATGCAGCTTGGGAGCAGGAACCAGTTAATACTTGATTTCCCTCTGACTGACATATCTGTGAGGCATCAGGGGATCAGCTAGAGCTGCCCAAGGATGGTGCAGGAGTCCCCCTAGGGCTATTTGCAGCCCTCCCAGAAGTCTCACTTCATCACCTTTGTACCTCAAGATGCCCAGTCCTCTCATCACTCCCCATCCCCTAAAGGCCCGTTCTCTCTGTTGATCATCTATTATCTACATTTAATGCCTCAGTGATGTACTCCCCTTTGTCTGATGGTAAAAACTCCACCAGATGTAAAGCTGCTTCTGTTACTAATGGTAAATCCTTTTGCAATAGCTGGTTTAAAAATGAGGAAACTGTTTCACTAAATAAAAATTGAAACACTGGACTAGTTTTCATTCTGCAGGCCTCACAAAGGAACAGGTTTGGTTTGGTACTATTTCTTTATACAGAAAATCACTCTACAGAACTGTGGCTCAGAAGATGAGTTTGTATTGTCAGTACTCATGCTGCTAAACGTTTCATTTGCTGTTCTGGTGTAGTTACTGTTGCTCTCATGGTCCACTTGCCTCTGGGAACAAAAGAAAAAAAAACACAGACCAAAAAAAAAAAAAAAAAAAAAAAAAAAAGGAAGAAAAAAATGCAAATGTTCTGTTATGTATTCAGACCTCAGAAAACTGAGGTCACCAGTACCATTTTCAGAAACATGACTGCTCTCTGTGCGTGCCAAGCATGCCTGGGTGGATGCATAGATGGGCTTCAGGTGCAGCTCAGAGGAAAGTCTGCAGTTAACCCTCAAATTCTGATTTTTGTCACTTGGTACCATTTCCAGAGACCTTTTTGAATTTTCCTTGCTGTTAAGGTGTTAGGTTGTCCCATCGTGCTACTAACAAACAAAGTCACCCTCATCTAAATTACAATTAAAATACAGCAGCAGCAGTTGCCACACAGTAGCTGAGTTTACAGCGTCAGCAGAGCTGCGGTACTCTAACAAAGCCATTAAGAGCCTGCAACCAGAGTCATACCACACTGGGCAAGCGTCTGAAAGGAGACTCCCAAGCTGGAGTGATAGGGATAAGGCATCAGCACATGCCTGTTTCTGGTGAGCCAGCAGTAGCACGGTGCTGCGATCTTGCATTTGGGCTGTTGTGTGTTGGAATCTGCATCACCTTTTTTGCTGAGACAGGTGGTAAGAGGAGATCCTGGACTGCAGGAACCCCAAGCACTGCCAAGAAGCCGGGAAAGAACTGTTCTCCTGAGCAAATGCTTGTTCCCATCATTACAGAAGTGCCTATCTATGTTTTTCCTTCCGATGGAAGCATTTATTTTGGCAGTTGGTCAGAAACTCACTGAAAAATGCCAGCCTGAAATGTTCAATCTCTTGTTCAATGAACTGTCACTGAACCAAAAAAAAAAAAACAAAACACCCAACAAACCAACCAAACAAACAAAAAAAGATCTGAAAGGACATGCCTGGGCTCCTGGTGCGTCTGCCTCAGAGTCAGGATTTGAGGGGCCTCCCAGACTCACTCATGGCATTCTTCCAGTTGAGGGGAAAGCTGTCTAGCTTTAAAGTTTTTAATCTAATTGAGAAGGGTTTTTTTTTTTTTTTACTTGTAACTTCTGAATACAATGGCAGTCCTGTGAACTGGAAAGCTTGTGCACCAGCATAGCTACATGTTAGACCTTTGTGTTCTGTCACTTAGGATAAAGAAGTTGATGAACTCATCTGATACTCCAAAAAGTGGAAGCAATAAATAGAATATGTAAGCTGCAGAATACAAGGCAGCATGAACACCTAATGCCGCCCAAGAGATTGAACAGGAGTTGGTGTTGCAAAGGTGCTGGGCTACCACTATCAAGATGTTGTGGGGAAAGAAGAGCAAGCAGACACAAAGCTGTTGAGGGACGGCTGTGGCGAAGCGCAAGAGCATGTTAACAAAAGGAGTTGAGGATGAAAGAGAGGGAAAGGTGCAGGACCACACACTAGCAAAATCAGCCCTGAAGTCACATGTGATTTTGCCAAGATGCACAGAAATATTTCTTAGAGAAGGCAGAGGACAGCAGCAGAGGTGCTTCTTCCTGTTGTCTTAGAATCATAGAATCAGTCAGAGTTGGAAGGGACCACAAGGATCATCTAGTTCCAACTCCCCTGCCATGGGCAGGGGCACCCTACCCTAGATCAGACTGGCCAGAGCCTCATCCAGCCTGGCCTTAAACACCTCCAGGGATGGGGCCTCAACCACCTCCCTGGGCAACCCGTTCCAGGCTCTCACCACTCTCATGGTGAAGAACTTCCTCCTTACATCCAGTCTGAATCTCCCTGCCTCCAGCTTTGTTCCATTCCCCCTAGTCCTGTCACTACCCAATATCCTTAAAAAGTCCCTCCCCAGCTTTTCTGTAGGCCCCCTTCAGATACTGGAAGGCCACAATAAGTTCACATCAGAGCCTCCTTCTCCACACTGAACAGCTCCAACTCTTTCAATCTGTCCTCACAGGAGAGGTGCTCCAGCCCTCTGATCACCCTTGTGGCCCTTCTCTGGACACACTCCTGCATGTCCACATCCCTCTTATAACGGGGGCTCCAGAACTGGAAGTAGTACTCCAGGTGGGGTCTCACCAGAGTGGAGTAGAGAGGGAGAATCACCTCTCTTGACCTGCTGGCCACACTTCTCCTGATGCAGCCCAGGAACTGGTTGGCTTTCTGGGCTGCAAGTGCACACTGCTGGTTCATGTTGAGACTTCTTGTCCACCAGCACCCCCAAGTCCCTCTCCTCAGGGCTGCTCTCCAGTCAGTCACTGCGCAGCCTGTATTTGTGTTTGGCATTGCCTCAACCCAGATGCAGGACCTTGCACTTGGTCATGTTGAACCTCATGAGATTGGCTTGGGCCCACCTCTCCAGCCTGTCCAGGTCCCTCTGGATAGCATCCCTGCCCTCCAGTGTGTCTGCTGCACCTCACAGCTTGGTGTCATCAGCAAGCTTGCTGAGGGTCTTATATCCCCAAGCACTGGAGTCTGCTTGGCACTGCCTTTACTGCTCACCACCACTACCAAGAAGAGGTGGCCAGGCCAGGAGTGACTGATTGTTGTGGAGCCATGATTCCACTGAACCCAGCTAAAGACTTTTGATCTAGCAGGGGAAAAAACCCCTGAAAATGGTGACATTGCTTTTGCCTGCTTCCTACTCTGAAGATCAAGGCAACAATGAAAGCAGTAATGGGAACAACCAGGGCAGCCCCTACTTGACTCACAGCTGTGCTTTGCCCTTCACAGATGGGCTGAGGTCTTTCGGGGTGATGGGTGCTGCTGGCTGCACCACGCCAATAGGAGGTGCTCTTTGCTCCCCTCAGTGTTTTTCCTTCCATGTTCTCCATGTTTTGTTTTGTTTTCTGGAAGCTTTTCCTGATAAGGTTCCCTGCCAGTCAGCAAGAGTAGAGCCATCCTGCACACAGTAGTGCCACAAGCACAGGCCACATGCGGGACATTGTTCTGCCACTGCAGTGAAATAAAAATAGGTCAGTGAAAGTAGGTTCAGCAGAGCCAAAGACTGGACTTGTCACCTCACTTGTCATTGATCTGGGAATCAAAAACTGTCAGCACCAGCCATTGAACCTCCTGCAGCAGAAGGTGTGCTCCTTTGTTTAAGACACTTTTTGATGGCTATGTTACAGAGCCACCATGTGTTTTTCTATGATGCCTTCTCCAAAACTCCTCTGAACATTTGGGTACCATGGTACACCAGGCTCTGGGATTGGGCTAAATTTTGCAGGTCAGGGCAGCAGATAGGATTTCTAACTGCCAAGGAAGAGAGGCTGGTGTTGGCACACAGCAGCTTTCTAGGAAGAGGAGTTACCTGTGATAAACTCCATGTAAGGAAGGGAATATTCAAGCCTTGTGACTTCCAAAGCAGCTCAATCCCTGGAGATCAAGGCTGCATTTTGGCTAGTAGTCTTTCCACCTGAGGTAGTAGTGGGCAGAGGCTGAGTAGGCATGAATAGGACAAAGGCCCTGCTCCCCACAGCAGTTGAGGCAGATAGCCCAAGAAACACAGATGCAGCCTGCACCTATTGAAACCTGTCCCTGGCTGCCCTCCAGCCTGTGGCTCCCCTCCGGCAGCTGCTTGTGAAACTTTTTGGGGGCTAAAACTGGTGCCACTCCCTCCTCACTACTGGCTAATTACTTTAATGCATCCCGAGGTGCCCGCCCTGCTTCCCTCCCACCAGGGGCTCATCATTTATTCACTGGGCTGAAAACTCCTGACCAGCATCCCACTGGCCATCAAGCTGCGGGGGGTTGATGTGGGGTGGCTGGCCAGCCATGGATAAGGATGACATCATTTTTGTGACAGGAATCAGGTGCATGGGGCCAGGGGAAAGGCTCAGCCCATTTATCTTCCAATGTACACCTACAATTTTCCCTTTCAATCTCCTTCCAATCTGGCTACTCCCACGTGAGTTACTAATATAGGACACGCAACGGGGCTTCTCCCCGCCTGGCCTATCCTCATCTATTTGACTAATTAGCTCAGTTTCGCTGGAGGGGTGTGGGGGTAGAGAGGGGAAGAAGGGATTAAAGGGGAGGGGGGAATTTTGTCCAAAATCCACCCTTTTGCTCCATCTTCCTTAACCCCTAAGCTGGTCAAACTGAGTACAGCTCTGCTGACGCTGGCTGGCAGGACCTGCTGTGCAGCTGATGCTCAGTGTCTCTAATGCCATATCCAATGCTCTGCAGAATTAGGGGGTACATTGGCCCCTTTCCATCTACGCTATCAAAATACCTGGCTGCACCAGTAGCCCTGCTAGCGCTGGGGTGATATTGCCCCTGCCCTGGGGAAACTACAGCCCTTGGCAGGTCAGGGAGGCAGAGTGGGAGGGGAGAGGCAAACAGCAGCAAACTAATTTCTTTTCCTTGTGCCCTCCTGCAGCCTGTCCCTGCAGAAGGTCTGGGACAGACAGGGTATTTTGGGGACACCTGTCCTTGAGAGTCCCTGACATCCTGATGCCAGGACCCTCCAGTACCAAATCTACCCACAGCTGGACCTGTGGCACTTGAGAAGCTTTACGAGCAGTTTGGCAGGGAACAAGTGGTTAATTACCATGTGCCACTGCTGTTAACCTCTGCAAATAAGTCTAATTATCACAGATTAATGAACAGAGTGTAGGCACATTGGAGGAGCTGTAGCTAAGGGTCTTTCCGGGGCTGCATTTCATTATCTTTCCACACGCTGCTGTCCTGCCTCTCCCACTGTCCTCCCCTGCCGTATACACTACTGATGCTCCAGCTGGTCCCTGTGAAATGCGGCCCCACACCTCCCATGGTGTCGTGGCAGTGGAGAAAACCCTGAGGCTGCACCAAGGCAGGCATGAAATCTGAATCTCTGATGGTTCCCAGAGCTTATCCCATGGACGTCAGCGCGGATCTAGAAGGATACTCATGTATCAGGGCCACCTCCTCGCATGGTGTCACAGGGAGCTCTCTGATGTTTAGGTTGTGCCTACCCTAGAGGCTCTAGCTTTTGTAGGGAAATAATCAGATGAGATCCTCCTTTTCTATCCAGGAAAGGAAAAAAAAAAAAACTTAAGCATGTCATTAACTGTTGTGGTCACAGAGAAAAGTTCAAGTGAATCTCACAGGCTGAGAAAACAGACAAAGGAAAAAAAGACGACAATTATTGGTTGTGGGTTTTTTGTTTGTTTGTTTGGGTTTTTTTGTTTGTTTGGGGTTTTTTTGTTTGTTTTTTTAAGACTGCTTCTTCCCCCCCACTACCTCATGAGAGTTTCTGGCTGGGTAGAGGGGAGTCCTGACACTCATCATGGGATGGACAGTGGCACAGGCAGCCACCACATGGGGCACAGCTGTGGCACTGGGCTGAAGATGGCAGGGATGGCAGAAGGTTGGTGATAGTATGGGATGCTGCCTCAAAGCAAGGAGCATTAATAAATTATAACATTTTACAATCATGTCAGGAAAGCTTACACTTCCAGCATTAAAATAAATAATGAAACACGGAGTTTTTTTAGCTATTCTGGTTTATTTTCAGCATTTGCTGAATAGCTGGTGTTTTTTGTTGCTTACCCAGCACTCAAAAGTATCCTTTCAGATTTGAACCAATTAGCCCATGCTCACCTCCAGGAGCACTGCTACGACACATGCACATGAATGCTGTACTGAGGCTCCTAAGCCGGTAAATCGATGGAGCCTTTTTCCCTTGCTCTGCCTGAACTAAAGAAATTTCTAGCCCCATCTTCATGTGGTCTGATGCCAGGAGGGGTTTGCCAGAGGAGAAAGGAAATCTGTACACTGGCAAATGCTGCCTTCACAATTGGCAAGTGAAGCCCTCCCAGGAGTGCCCCACTGGGCTTGGCCACATTGGGACAGAACATGTCCCATCACCTCCTTCGTGGTGGTTTTTGCTGCTGAGCAGCATGAATGTGTCCCTGGGTCTGACACACTGTTGCAGGGAGGAAACCAGCAGATGCAGAGGAAGCTGAATAGGCAAATGAATGTTAAAATAATTGGAGCCACCATTTCAGACTTGATGAATATGTTGCTCAAATTACAGCTCTGCTTTGAAAATAAAGCAAAACAAAAGCCCTGATGAATGTGACATTAATTTAATAATAGTGAAATTGTAAATAATGTAACACTCATTTAAATGGTTGCTCATGCAGGATCTCCTGAGAGTAAGAGACTTGATAATTTTGGGGCTGGGATGACACGTTCTGTAAAACGTGGTGTTTTATTCATCAGCTCCCCCAAGAGCTGGTGGGGCTAGAGCCAAGGCACTCCTGGGCAGACCCTAGCCATGCCACTGGTTGAGTGTGTCCCCTCTTCTCTTGGTTGTTCCTTGGTTTCTCCAGCACTATCTCTCCTCATGCCCAGGTGCTGTTGGTTCCTCTTGTGGCTCTCCCAGTCCAGTGTCCATTTCCCTCATCCCACAGACATCTGTAACACTCACACATTTCAGATATCTCTCCTCCCTTCACTGTGGCATTTATTTAAATGGTTCTCTTATTCTTCACCCTCCACAATGAGGTGGAATTAAATTCACAGAAAACCAAGAAATGCACTCCAGGGCCAAGGTAGTAATTAGCATCAAAACCAGAGAAAACCAGAGCAGAGACACTCAGTTTGACTCTTTGTCCCTTCCACATTTTAAAGTTGCTCTTCCCACCACACCACACACACCCACCCATTTTACTGCCGTAAGAGCCTATTACCAGCATTTACAACTTCCTTTCACTAAGACCTCTGGGTTTTTCCCTGCTTGCTTCCTCTGCTTTATTTAATGACATATTCAATAATTCAGAGAAATCTTATTTCAAATGCACAGGGCAGAACTCACCCCCAGGTTTAAAAACAAATTCTGTCACATTTGGCAAACAGCTGCACACAGAAGGCAGACATCAAACATACATACCCAAATATGTAAATTTAAAGAATCAATAGCTATGGTGCATTATTTTATTTTTTCATCCAGAAATAAGAGTTTATGCGTGACATTATCATAATATTACTCTATTGATTCCTTTGCAGTAAAGAGTATTCTACAAGGTGCACCCCAGGAATAAGGTTTTCTGCCAGAGTGAAGGTCAGCCTGCTGCCACTGGGACTATTTTTACTTGACAAAAAGTGCTTGATAGAGAGCTGATTTCAAGGCCTGAGCTCTGACCTAGCATGACCAGTCTTCCTCCTCTTTCTCAACCCAGGAGGCACCTAAGTGCCAGCTAAGGGAAGCTCTCACACACAGGGCTTTCAGTGTGAATCCTACAGCACCATAGTGTTCCTCTAGTGAAGACCTGAGGTCTGAGTTGGTGACTTTGAGGGCTGAGGTCAGCACCTGATAATCATTTGCTCCCCAGCCTATATTGATCCCGTGCACTAAATTTATTCTACTCCATTCAGAAGGTTATCTGCCCTCTTTTATAACCTGTAGTATATTTATTTTCCACTTCTTCGGTACCTACCATGTTACATAACCTCACAGCTGACCAGTGCTCTCCAGCCTGCAATCTACATCACCTGCAATCTGAGTGCCGAGGTTTGTTTGCAGAAAATTAAGAAAGAAATACAAATGTGCCACGACAACTAAAATATAAACAGCTGGTGTCACCAGACATGGGAGAAAGGCATGAGCTCTGACTATGCATGAGAGCAGCCTATGCTGTTTCATACTGACTCATCCAGGACTGCTAACCTCCAGATGATGCCAAAGGCTGCATTGCAAAACCACTGGCCTGTTCTTCGGGGATTTCTTCATCCATTACCATTTTCATCTCGTTGCTATTGGTTATCACATAAATGTGTACATTGATTCAGTAGTGGCAAGCATCTGTTTTGAAGAAACATCGGCATTGTCTCATAAATGTCAGGGGCTGAACGGCAGCAGCAGGCTCCATTACTTCTTACTGCTTCTACCACTTCCCTTTTACTAAAAATACATTTTGACAATAAAAATTCCAGCTGGAGAGGGAAAAAAACCCCAAAACCAAAACCAAGCCCTCCCTCCTTAGAAGGCCCTTGCTCCATTTTTCTTGGAAAAATCTTTATACATGTGCCCTGCAAAATGACCTTAGACATCTTCTCCCCTCCTGTGAATGCCACTGAAGTAAAGCTTTTAAAGCCAGGCAGTAAAAAGTGAGGTGTAGAAGTAAGCAGTTTAACAGTGATGCTTCTCACATCCACTGCAGCACCAAATGTTTGAGCTCTCTAAAATGCTGCATTTTGTTCAAACCGCCCTGCTCCAGGCCAGGGCGGTGCCATGCAGGCATGTGTGGTCAGTGCACTCAGCTGCACAGCATGCAGAATGTGTCCCTACCAGTGCTGCACTGGCACTGGGCATGCACAGGGCTTGTGCCACAGGTGGCGAAGATGGACACAGTCTGACACCAATGCCTGATGCTTCTTGCTGAAATTCAGCCACTGGGAGTGTGAGGGTTTTGCTATCCTTGGCACCTAGGATCTAGGCTGAAGCTGCTCCTGAAGGCTTTTGCTCACATGTTTGGGTGCAGTTAATAAGAAGGGATCAGAAGCTGGGTAGATCTGGAGTGGATTGGTCAAGGCTGACCAAAGCACTGTGGATGACACTATCATACTTTTACTACGATATCAGCTTAAATTATCTTTTCCTTTTTGGTAGGTAGATTAACTTTTAACTCAAAAAACATTTTATAGAAGTGAGACTCTCTTTCCTTTTTAAGTAACACAAGAGAGAATTTAGAAAATCGTACCATGAAAGAGAATGGGCTTTATTTCAACAGTCCCTGCTTAAAATTGCACAGAGTTTCTGTCTCCTTTTTCATGTTTTCTTTCACCAGACACCTCAAGGAAAGAAGGCCAGCAATGTTCTAAGAGGATAGTTTACTGTACACAGCCCACTGAGCGCTTCAGACTCTCAAGTATATCTCAGGTTTGCAGTGGAGATGCTATTAAACAGACAACAGTCATGCCTGCAGCTTGTGTCCATTTACACCTTCTATGAAATCTCAAAGAAAAGATGTTGTTCAGGAACACAAGCAGGTGAACACTGCCACATAAACTTCAATCACCATGAATCCTAAACATCAGCCATTTGTAAACTATCTGATTGCAAGTCAAATTGTTTTATGGTTAAAGGAGCATTTAATACACTATGAACAGCTGAAAGTTAGCATTTCATATTCAGAGTGATTAATGGCACCATATTGTATTTCAATTACTATGAGATACTTCCACGTAATAAATGATGACAATAATATTCACATTAAGTCAATAAAAAGAATTTTCCAAGTGTAATGTGTAAGTGCTATTATCACAGCCCAATGCAAAGGCATCATACAGCAAAACAGCAGCACTGGTAACAGAAACCCCAGCACCCAAAAGCAGACGTTTGTGTGAGGCAGAGGTATTGCCCTCTAGCTCAGGAAGTCATACCAGCTTCCCCACTGCTTCTAGGTACTAACTGATACACTCCAGCCTGAGAGCTGATGAGACAGAAAGTGCAAACTAAGACATTCTACAGTCATTTCCTAGGCACTGAGGCCTGATAAGAGCTACACAACAGTCACACCAAAACCTTTCATCCTCTATTTTTCCACATGAAAACTCATTAACTGAAAAGGAAAGTTATTTTTGCTCCTACTGTTTTAACCTGCGTGCCTGCTTTTTAATTGCTAGCACTGATTTAACTCGAGAGCCCAAGAGCATACTGATTGGAAACAGTGGCTTTCCACAGTCTCACACCTAGAATATAGTTGCACTCCTCATCAGGAAGTGGAAAACAGAAACAAAAAAAAAATATCAAAAGAAATTATTTATTTTTTGATAAAGAGTGAATTTGGTTTGTCTTGGCATCTTAATTTAATTTTGTTTCATTTGATTAAAATAAAAAGACACTTGGCTTAGATGTCAAAACACAACAGCACATATCAAAAATTAGACACAGCATTAAATATAATTTAGAGAAAGATAATGATAAATTACTAACTGTTACGAACAGGGTATTTATAGCTAGCAGAAAATATAGTAAAATGAGAAGGTGGAAGTAAAACATTTTTGCATCATAGAAACAATCATTCTGTCTCTGTCAAAACAAGACATTTCACCATTATCAAAACAAACCAGAAAAGACCAAATGATTAATTTTTGACTTTCCTGTTGAAAATTATGTCCAGATTGACAAATTCTCATGGAATGCCTCGATTTAAAAAAAAAAAACAACCCTCATGTTCTTCAGATGAAAAATCACTTATCCTGGAGACTTTTGCAGCCAGTCCTGCTGAAGGTCTTGAGAGAGCAGGTGCTTCTGGTCACACCTCTGTACCTCTGATTAAGGATTTGGATCCCTTACCTGAGACCCATACACTCATTCTACTCAACAGAAGCTGGACTCAACAGTCCAACTGTTTGTAAGGTAATACACAAGAAAGTTTATCTCCCTGCTCCACAAAAGACAAGGTTCACCCTTTGCTGCTTCCTCTAAGCAGCAGCAAACAACGCAGGAGTAACAGTGGTACTTCATTACACTTTTCATTACACTCAAGAGAATTGTTTTGATAAACATTCATCATCCAAACAATGGCCAGATAAATGGCAGTGCATCTCCAGACTCCTGCCAGTCTACCAAAGCAGACACAGCCCTTAGGCAGTGGGTTCCAAGGGGACGGGTGTCTGTGGCCTCACTGTGGGGACCTGGCTGTTGAGAATCTTTCCAGTACTTGCCATGCAGACAGGGGCTTGCCTTGCAGAGCTTCCCCACGCAGCTGGACCAGTGACAGTTGGTGCCCTTCTGAGGCTGGGTGGCTGTAATTGCCCGCTGTGTGTTCTGCAGTCGTGCGTGATGATGTCTCCATCAATGTGCTCTGCAAAGCACTACTGAGCTACACAGTATCTTGCACCACGACACATAGCTGCAGCCCTGCAGTACAGACAGCCTCTGCGTTGGTTTATAAAGCCTCAACACTTTGACCAGTGGCTTTTATCAAAGCAAACACTTACAGTTGGCTAGAGAACACAGAATTGCCCCCTGGTGCCACAGCAAACAAGGTCTGTGGTGATCCTGCACAGATAAGGTGGGCTAAGGTGAGTACCATGCTGTACTGAAACCCTCTCACAGTGCCTGCCAGTTCAGGGGCTCAGGGCACCTTCTCCAAGCCTCCTGCAGCCAGTGAGCGCTCTGCCCAGGGCTATGCACTGTATTGGTCATAAAGATCAACTTACCACAGTAACTTCAATGTACGCTTGTTAACTGCCTTACTCTGCTCTGAATGAGAAAGTTCCAAATGCTTCACGGAGCCTGTATTTAAGGTTTTCTTTTCAAAGCCCACATAATTTTGTATTCTAGACTGTTCTACCAGCTTGTCCAAAGCAGGAACAAAACATGCATGACAAACACAGGGACCATGAGCTCTGACACACACTCTGTCCAAGTCAAAATTAAAGTGGAAATTACCAGTAGAAAACAAAGAAACCTCCATAATTTTCCAGTCCTAATCCAATTCATGCTAATAATGTGTTTTACTAATAATAGTACATAGCTCTCTTTGGCACAAATCAAACTTGTACCACTCACTGTATAATTGAGAAATGGAGGCGGACATAGCAGTAAAACACAAGCTAAGTCTCCAGGTCAAACCAGGCCATGTCCTGACCACACTGTTCCTCGCTCTTTGAGTTTCATATTATTAATTTCATTCATATTATTCATTTCATATCCTTCTCTGGAACACATGTTCCAACTTCAGTCAACGGGAAATTTGCCACCGACTTCAAAGGGACCTGGAATGAGCTCCCGTATCGACTGATCTTAAGGAGAAGGGCTGTGTATCCCCGGTTTTGGCAAGGCACTGGTAATTCTGCCAGTTTATAAAGTCATGGTCACTCTTAATATAGCAAGTGCTGGGTGAAAGATTTTGCAGGAATGCTATGCTACCCTTCATCATGGCAACTTAAGAAAAACACACCTGAATGTGTGTAGAATTCAGCAAACAGGTTTCATAAAATGATTAAAAAAATGTATGCATGCTGTAGTAGGTCTGCCAGAAATGGATAAGCCACAGTTTCTCAGGGCACTATCTGCAGCAAGTCTACACACTTGAAAAACACAGAGGTTCAGCACCCAACAATTGGTCTCACTGGGTGGCCCATGCTGAACTAGGGTCTACCCAAGGTGGAGGAGCTAAGAGGTGGGAAGCTTGTGGCCAGGACTTTTCCTTCTCATTTGGAGAATGGCAGAGCTGTACTGATGGGAAAGGTAAAGCAGCATCATATGTCACCTGTCCAGGCCATGCAAGTCCTTGTGACTCCCCTGTCAAAAATCCACTGATGTCTTTGCATGCTGTCATGGAGAAAAAGTGTTATCAGAGAATGAAGCAGATGCTGAGCCCATTCATCTAGATCTGAGAATTTGCAAGAGCTTCTGGAAAGACATGTCTCCCCCCTTCACACTTCCAAGGCTCTGCCTCTCCATCTCAAACTGACAGGCACCTGCCTTCTGTTTGGCAACGCTTTAGCAGGAACGATGATACCCAGCATCTCTACCCTCAGCCACCCACAAACCAGATCTCAAGGCAGAGAGTTGCAGGACAAGACTTAGGTCTCCTTGCCTACCACTTTTCAGCCTATACAACCTCTTGATTTATTTTTTCAGAGAGAAAAAGCTCTCAGCTCAATTTCTGCAGGTATTAGCCTTCCATGAAGAAGAGAGGACGAGTTACAAGGAGAATGTAACCTCCACTTCATAAAAGTATTTTCTCCACCCCTTATTAACATTAGTTATGGCTTTAACACTAACTATTGGCACGAACTTCTGTGAGTAGGAAGATAAAGTGCTGGCTACCCTGCTGAGCAATGCCACAGAGGACAGGACAGCTCATCTGAGCTCCCTCAAGCCCCAAATTGGGGTGGCCAACCAGAAAGGCTCCAGGCCAGCCCTTGCACGTTAATCTGCAATTTGAGAGGATATGCAGTTTATTCTGGATTCTGACTTGTTTTGTGATTTGGGGTTAAGCTTTGTCTCTCTCTCACACAGTTAACTTGTGAGTTCTCTGTTGAGCAACAGAAGAATGCAGCACTCCCAGTGCTACTGCCTTTCTGCCAGCAGCCAGGTATCCATCTGATCCAGTGATGCAGCATCCAACACAGGCTAAGCAAGTAGGAGATGTTCTGCTGTCTGCTGCTCACACTATAGAGGCAGACACGTAGACCATCAAGGGAAATCAAAGACAAGGAACAAAGACAGTGGTGGGAGAGAGGTCCAAAGATCGACTCCCCCTCTTGAGCAACATGTTCTTTTCAGCAGTCAACAGCTACCCAGTAGATAATGGACGAGCAACCAGGAGAGTTCGGTTGCAAGAAATTTTTTAAAAATCAACTGTGCCTGAAGGTCCCTGTTCAAAGGCCTGTCTTCAAGCAGGGTGAGGGTTAAGAGATGGAGAATTCCTAGAAATGCAGCAGGTGTTGGGATGGGAAGGGGTTGCCCAAGGGAAAAGCTTCTTCCTTCTCTTTTCATACAGTAGCAGTCCTTAAAGAGAAGTCCTTTAGAAGAGGAAATTCTGCAATACCCATATGACACCCCTGTGTCATGCCACCAGAACCTGACTGATAAAACAGAGTTGAGACTCTGGCCCAGCACTGAGTTTAGTTCGTCTTTGTCTGGCTGCTGCTGTGAGCTATGTGTGTGCTTGTGTCAATCCAGTTCCCTTATTCTTCATGCACTTTTATTGGGGAACATGAAAAACAGCAGGATCCCCATCAGGAAGCACCATCAGGATACCTACATCACCTAGCATGGCTGGTTCTGGTAGGCAAGCTTGGAGCTTCAGTTTCCTTCCCTGCACTCCAGAATATCCTTATTTATTCACACATCCATGCTTGACCAAGAGAATCCTACCTTCAGCAGTTCCTCATAAAGAACCAGACTAAGACAGAAAACCCAAGAGGATATGAGAACAGCACAGTAAGAGTGTCTTGCAGTTTCCAGCTGAAGACAGGCTTTGCTTTCAATGCACTGCATTTCTTTAATCTGTGAAAAGTCTAGGAAAAAAAAAAAAAAGCCCACTGATGTTGCTCTAGCCCCTGCTCTCTGGAGAGCCCTCGCTTCCCACAGGCACCAAGTGCTGACAGTGTTTGCTGCAGCACTGCAGAAGAGTCATGCATGACAAGACCCCCTTGCTGTATGTGCAGTCTCACAGGGTGCTTCTTGCTGGCTAAAGCCAAGGCAAACCACTGGTTTTCCAGGGTATCATATAACAACACAAGCCAGCTCACAGTTAACCTTCTACTGAAGCATGTCAATATCCTCCTATTCTATTGTAAGGTTTTCTATAAATTAACCAAGGGATCCATACTGGTCATTAAAAAGGCCACAAACCCAGATATACGACACAGAAACATGTCTTCCTCATGTCTGCTGGCAGATGCACAGTATCTTCCAAGGGTGCTGGGATGCCATTCCCAGGCCACTCTCCAGTAGCATTGCTGCATTACCAGCAGCAGCAGTCCAGGAGGGTCTACAAAGTGGACACCTCAGCTGGAAGCCACAGGAGTCCAACCTGAGCCCAAAACTCATGGGTCCTCCTTGCAGCACATTATTATTTATTATTTGTACAGTAGAAGTGCCTGAGAGCCTACTAATATGATCAGAGACTGTTTATGTCAGATGCTGAACACTGACAGAATAGCAATGATAACTGCCCTTGCCAAAAGGTTCAGAAACAGAGAAATTACTTTGGACAGAAGTGAAGGACTCAAAATACAGTGGAGGGAGCAGTTAGATCTAGATAGGTTCAGAGCTTTCAGTGGGATCCAAAGCAGATCACATTTCCCACTCGTAACACAGGGTTTGTACATGTCTGCATCTGGAAGCTTTGACCCATCACCATACTGCTCTGAGCACAACTGCACTGCTCTCCTGGACAGCACTACTTCGCATTCTTGCCTTTGAAAACCGTGAGACAGAGTCTGACCCTAACGTGGAAAGCTACAGCCACAAGACAAAACTGATTACAAAAACTCTAGAGCATGTGAACAAACCACAGCAGGTAAGACTCCTTCCCCAAAGTGGAAATTCAGTTCTGTTACATGCTTGGTATCTGCTTGGTAACTTTTCAGGACAAGGGGTCAAAAGCCTCCAGGCTAGACCTGGATCGGGCCCCTTGAGTAATGATTACTAACTTTTCCTTGAAGCATCAGGTTTTGTTTTTCATCTCACTTCAGAGGACTGAGCTGGATAATGTTTCCACTTTGAGATGGCACACCCTGCTTTCCCACTATGTATCTTCTGTGTCTGGCCAGTGATCAACTTGCACAGTCCACTGAGACTTCTGGATGCCCTAGGCTATGATTATGGGTTGAACACACTCATCCCTAATTCTGGAGGGTACTCATTAGCTGCCCTGCAATTAAACCCATTGCAATGTCCATAGGGCATTGATTTTAAGGGGGAAGAGAGTCAAATGGCGCTTGTCTTCAGGAAGGAGGGGAAGCACAGAAACCTGCTGTGCCACACTGGTACCCCTGCTGCTGATCTAGGGAGTGGCTTGCCGCTAGCTGGAGGCAGGAGGCACCTCGACCCACACAAGCCCAGCATGGAGCTACTCCTATTATACAGTGTCCCAGCCAGGGAAAGCCAAACATTGCCACGTGAGACAGCTGTGAGCTATTGCAGGATGTCAGCTGCCATGCTGCTCCCGAAGATGGAGACAGGAAGCGAAACCACCTCCATGCCCTGTGCCCTTGGGATGCTGTCTCTAGGCTGCAGCAGCTGAAAGGAAGAGTGAAATGCTGAATTACTCTCCAGATCACTCACTGAAATACAGTTGTGCAGAGATGGGAGAAGGATGTAGGGCCAACAGTAGAGGCCTTTCTCCAGGAAACTGGGGTGTGAGGAGGTGGTGACAAGTTGGAAAGGTGAGAGGTATTCAACTGCAAGGGAAACAGTGGATTGTCCAGGGCTCCCACAGAGATGTTTCGTACTGGGAAAGGAAATTCTCTCTCTTTTGGCTGCTTGGTGTTTGTTGACATTTTGATTCACATCTGTCTCACACATGGACACAGATGCACAGGCACATTTGGGTATCATGATGTGGCAACTCTGAACAGCAGACTGGCTTTCGAGCTTTCCCATTGCATCTCTGGCAGCCTCTTTCTAGCCGTGCCACCTGGCAGTAAACTAACACCATTAAGTCCTCCACTCCCCAACAACAGCTTTCTACATCCACTTCTGGAGAGGGTACAGTTGCAAATCCAAGCATGCTTCAGCAGGCTTCTCCCCTTCGCTCTTTGCAAGACTTTACACTAGTGACGACTTCAACCCTACCAACCTGCAGCATGGCCTCTTCTTCTCCAGGAGGAACACTGACTGAAGAACCAATACCTTTGAACACCTCTGTCACAAGTTTTAACCACAGGAGAGCTGCATTAACTCTTGATTTGAGATGGGAAAGCAAAAGATGCAGACAGCAGTAGATGTGACAGTAGAAGAACCCGATAGCCCAGACACATGGCAAAAGTGCTTTAGCATGTTTTTCTCCCCCACTACAGTGAAGACCATGGGCTTTAAAACTGCATCATGAGCTGCATACAGGGGATCTCAGTGTAGCTGTTCAACTGATACCAAAGGGAGCGTATCGAGTCAAATGTTTAAAATATACACTAATACACTACCTGATGGCTTCACAGCATCTTGACATTGCCCAAACCACAGCAACAAAACAAAAAACAAAGCCTCCAGCAAATTAGCCTTCCTTGTCGAGTACTCTTTGTGCAGCCCTTGCCATTGCCTCTGGGGACAGCAGGGCTGGAAATACCACAAGGGAAATGAAACTGTTCTAAAACGAAACAATGAAGCCACCAACCCTCTTTCTCTAGAATAGCCAAAAGAACAACAAAATGCTTTCTTCTTCTGGGACCAACCATTGCCATAGCTCCTTGATGCCAATCCCTTCCCTCTTCCCAGGTTCCAAGATAAATTGGTGTTTTTGCACAATCACACACACCACCTACCTGCGTCTTCCAACGTGTCACAGGAACGAGGAAGTTTGGGGCTGGCTTTAAAAAGTCCTCTTCTTGTTCAGGCTATTCTCTTTACCTGTTATGTGACAAGTATCTGCTATGGCAGAAAAATGCATCCTTACTTCTTGTAGGTCCAGCCTCCCTCCTTCACTTAAATTTGTGCCCTTGAGCCCAGCTGTGTGGCAGCGGAAAGGTATTGCTCCTCCTCCATATTTGATTGCTTTGCTTTCCATGCTGGGTGGTGCAGTTGGGCCAGAGCAGAGAAAGTGGCTGCCTGCCAAGAATAAGGTCAGTACAGCTTGGGAAAGAATAGAGAGCTTGGCAGAAACTGCCTTCCATTGCCTCTGGGTTAGCATAGGTAGATGTTACCTCAGGTGCTGGACCAACAGCAGTATACCCAGTGTATCCTCATATTCTTGGTTTGTTTTTTTTGTCTAGACTTTTCTGCCTCTGCCAAGTGACAACTCCATTCTGCTTTCCAAACTGACCTCCATAGCAGAATATCCAAGACAATAAAAATGCAATGTCTGCCTGGAAACCACACAGGCAAGCAGCCAGATCTGTAGCCCAGCTCTTCACCTCAAGGCTCACAGCCAAAATTCTGCCCACAATTTCTCTTGAAGCCAGACAGAGCAGTAGACCAGCATCTCCTCACCGCATCTGACCAGTGGTTACGGTGCCACATGGATACAGGCCAGGCTCTTTGCTAGTGTAAAGCAGATGAGCTCCACAGCTAAGAACAACCTTCACTCTGAGGGTATTTGTTCCTACAGGATAGACATACAGCATAAATTTCAAGGTAAGGTAGACAAGTGGAAATATTTTCATTTATTCAAACAAAAGCTACTGAGCATCAAGCAAAGGAGACTGCCATGGCAGAGGGGATTCCTGGGCTGCCTATATACACTGAGCTTTGCCATAAACCAAGGCATGAGCAACCCACAGCATGCACATGCCAGGTTTCCTTTCATACCACTATTAGAAGGGAGCTGGAATATCAGAGCACTAAACTTTCTACATATTAAAATGGTAGTTACGCTAAACAAGGCCACAAGTATAGCACCAAAATGGTTTTTAGACACAGGAATTACAGCATTTGAAGATGAATGTATGTTGAAGAAGCTTACACCATAAATCTTTAGTGCTTTTGTCCTGTATTTCATTGCCTAGGTCAGAAAAAGCCTCTGCATATACATCTAGCCTTGTTACGACAAGTTCTTAAGAATAAATCCTTATCGCATGCCTTTTCTGCAACAGGTACTTCTTGGATGACTCTCTCAGGATGGCAGTTGCATTATGATACCTAGGTATTGGTTCTTTCCAGATCTGACTATCTTTTTCTGTTTTTTGAGTTTTCCCTTCTCAAGGTGCCCAGGAAAGGTGTTGCTTTGCCAGATTGAGGAAAGCTTAGAATAGATAGCAATGGTATATAAGATGTCTACAGCAGCAGTTGCTGCACTAACCTTCCCTCCTCTCATCTTTCTGCTAACACACACACACACTTACACATTTATCAGTCTACCTATGAGAAAGAGCAGTTTGCTATTCACATCCAGCCTCACACCTAGGTTTTCTGCCAGGTTAAAGGTGCTGGAGATGGTCCTGCTTGAGACAACTTGCAGGTCCTTAAATGAAGGCTGGAAAACAGGTATTTTTTTTCCACAAGCAGCTCACAGGAGACAGCTATCTTCAAGTGAGCTGCTGCTAAGCCATCCAAATCTGTGTGGTCTCTGAATCAAAGTCTGAGCATCAGCTCGTATGAGCTATCCTACTGCTGCTGCAATGCAAGCACTCAATGTGTTTTTGAGAAGATAACTTATTTCATAAAATTGTCTACGTCCAGTCTCTCCCACTTACTGCAGTTCCTTCATTAACAGCTTCATTTCTCCCTTTCCTTCTGTATTTTGACTCCCCAGACTAGAGTTGTGGTGCTTACTCTGCTTTGTTCTGAGGTTACAGCAATGTTCCTACCCGTACCTACATGGGTGTGGACGTGGTGCAGCCATTATCGGAGCTTTCTTTATAGTTTTTTTCTGAGAACCTTTCTTCAAATGTGGCTTTCAAAACTGTTAACATGAAGCCAGTCTTGGAAAAGACAATTTGTCTTAATCACTAAGAAAGAAAACATACCATGATCTGATTATCACTGATGAGTTTCACTGCCTCACATTTTCACACCAATATGAATGGGACACCTAGGATGAGACGTGCTAGTGGCACTGTACCAATTTATACCAGCTGAGGCCTGGCCTGAGCACTCATCTGGTTGCAGAAGGAAAACAATAGCGAGTAGAGATATCTTAGTCACTTAAGGCAAGAAAAGCATGATGCAACTGCTGTAAAGCTAGACAGTTTAACAGCCCCTGGCAGTATCTTCTTGCCCTAATACTCAGTCCAATTCACAGAGCCAAAAACCCTCCATAGAAGGGCACTGGGCAGATGTTCATCCAGCAGCCTGGTGGCTAGATACAGCCCTGGCATGCAACTGGTGGGACTAGAGCGCCCTCAAAATTTGAGGGCAACAAAGAGAATACATTTCTTCCATTACCAGGCACTCACTCCAACCTCACCATCTGTAAATGAACGCAAACACAGTTCCACAGTCCTTCCAAAAGCAGAAATGCAACTGTGCCCTGTGCCAGAACAATTCTGGGGAAGCTCTGTACCACACAAACCATTTAAGGTCAAAGAGCTCATTAGGCAGCCCAAACTAGCATTAAAAAAGGGCTCAGCTCCCAGCTAAGCCTGGTTAAATGCCAATATAGATGTCTCAATAAGCACATGAGTTTTTCTGGAGACGGCCTGAACGAACACTCAGCACTGCGATGCCTCACAAGCTGGGCTGCTGCACCCACCCATACGTAACTGAGAAAAAACCCGCTTCTCTTGGTGTGGCCACCCTCCGCCGCCGGCGTCTCACACGCTAGTGGCTGCAAAGAAGTATACAGCCCCGCACAGAACGGAAGGGCTGGCTGGTCGGGAGGCACTTTGCCCATCCCCTCCAGTGCCCGCGCCCACAGCAGGGAGAGAACAGGCATAGCCATAGACTTAACGGCACGCAGCCTCTCAAGCTCTCCGCCGCAACCGGTAACGGCAACCGCACTGGGGCCCACACGACCCGCACCACCCCTCAGCACACCACTCTTTACCACTGACACGCGCCTCGTCGCTCTCTTATATAGCACCCTAAAAATAGCTCGCCGCGCACCGCCTCGTGGGCCGCGGGAGGAGGTGGGAGCCGCATTTCTGGCCACTCATCGCCTCCACCGGCGGCCCGGCACCGCCCCCTGCGCCCTGAGGGGCGCCACCATTGGGCGGCAGTGACTCAGGCGCGACGCAGCCCCGCCCCCCCCGCCCCGCCGTTTACCTTACATGGTCGCGAGCAGGCTGAGTGGGCCGCGCGGCTGCGCGTAGGGAATGGGGGCGCTAGGGGCGGGGCTGGTGAGAGGCGGCCGCGAGGCGGCGGCTGCTGTGGGGGGGGGGTCGGGCCGGGTTTGCTGAGGGAGGGTGAGAGGAAAA